>CM073137.1:18500852-18693352 GCA_037039145.1 Fundulus diaphanus | reverse complement strand
TAAAGAAGAAGAATAGTGAAATCTAAGGCACACAAATGAGCCTCCTAAAGGGATTATGATCTTAAACACACTGCCAAATTGGCCACAAAGTGGATTAAGGACAACAAAGTCCCAAAGTTCTGGTCTGAGTCCCGCATTAAACGTGTAGGCAGAACTAAACAGGTGTGTGTGAGTAAGGCAGCCCACCATTTTGTCTTGGTTGCCAGATCTGTCGGCAACAATGGACCAAAGGTCCAGCAAACAACTGTGAGGAGGAAGGATGCTCAAAATCTTTTAGCAACTAACCAGTTTAAAAGGAAAGTCTACCAAATACTAGCAAAACAGTAAATGTCTGCATCAGAAGAAAGTTTAAATATGAGATAAACAAAACGTCTCATTATTTTATTATTTTTATAAATATAAATAAATGTGTCTTTTTATATTTAAATATCTTGTTTCAATAGTATGACCTAAAACCCCAAAAGATCCAATCGTCATACAAAATGAAAAAGATAAACAAACAGTTAAACAAATACTCATTCTTTAGGGAGAAAAATAATTAAATAATAGAAATATGTGAACGCCAAATATGTCAGTCAATATGTATTTGTTAAAGTTTGAAATGAACCTAACTATCTGGAAACGTTCTGTATATTAAACATTGCAGAACCATAATACCAGTAGTACCGTCATGTTTCACCAACAGGTTAGGGCTCTCCCACAGGAGTGCTGTATATTTTATCTCACTGCAGCAGGCAGCAATGTTTGTTTTGTAGAACTGAACCGTTGTCCTGCCATTCCTGTCCTATCCATTTTAAAAACTGCGGATGTTGTAAGCTTTGGTGTTTTCCTGGTGGTAGAATCCCCATGCTTAAATTAATACAAGCACACGTTGAAACAAACAGGCATCCGCTGGAGTGGCAGAAGGCTTGTTCTGAAAGTCCAAACACATAAACACTGAGAACTGTAAAGTGAAGTTAAGGAATGGCTTTCCAAACAGTTCAAAGGTTTTCAAATGTGTTAGAAATGCTTTTGCTTAAGCTGCAGATCAAAAAGTGTTCCTGGAAAGATGAGAAGGTTAGACCAGCCACGTGGCTATCTCGCTTGACCTTACTCGTTTTAAGATGGTGACCGCGGCAGAGGTGGCGCTTGCTGGTAAACTGCCTGGTGAATCCTGTGGACCAAGGTGGGCTAACAGGCAGGTGTTTCTTGTGGTCTATGAGAGGAAATGACCCATCCAAAGAAAGCTTAGCCAGAGGCTGGAGATAAGCTCTTGGTGTCATGATTTAGGTTTCTGTTTGCTTGTTTTGGACCTTTTCTAGTATCAACCCTGTCACCTCTCAGCCACCACTCTGCTCTTGATCAGCTCCACCTGCTGCACTAATTAGAGTCAACTCTGCTCACCTGTTCCCCTGCCTCCTTATACCTGCCCCTTTTATCCACTCGCTGTCAGAACGTCTCGTCTTGCTACCCACCTGCGTGTGTTTTGCTCCAGCGGCTTTCCTTGGTCTGCGTCTGTGTTTCCCTGGATCCTGTCCTCACTCTGCCTCACTAGTTCACCTGCTTGTGTTTGTGTGAAGCGTTTAGATGGGAGGATTCCTGAGGAATTCTGTTATCCGCTCTGCTTACACTGGATACACGTCAAGTGGCTTCAGATCAAGTTTTCAGTCTGTGGCTTCTGGTCAGTTTGGTTCGATTTATAAGTTCCAGTTCAGTCTGGTTCTGCTCACCTGCCACTACACATCATTGCAATAAACTTTTTAAAACTTAACTGTGTTCGGCTATATATCGGGTTTGCCAACTCAAACGTTACACTTGATTTAGGGCATTAAGAGGTACAGGATATAACTTAGGACTATAGCAACAAGGAGAAGTAGATTACAACAACTATGTTGGATCGTCTGGCAATACTAAAGAGTTCTGCTGACGTTTTAGTTGCTGAAAAACCCCTGGGTTTGGGAGTAGTCTTGAACATCTTCCGTCCTCATTTTAGATTGGTGTGGTCTAAGCCCTATACAAACTGATGAGTTCCTATAACACATTTTCTGAGGCCCTAAATAATAAAAACAAACTTTATTTGTTACAAAATCCACCAAATCAATTAGCTTTATTTGACCAAAAAACCTGGAAAAACAAAAAGCAAAAAGTGATGCCAGGACTTGGTAAAAGCTGGGCTTAACATGAATACAACCGAAGAAGTTAAAAAAAAAAAAGAAAACTGACGAAAACAGAATATTATAAACTAAGTTAGCACATTTTGGAAGTAAATGACCGGCATTTAATTGATTATGTGGCAAGCAAGTAAGTTACATGATACCTAAACTGGATCTTCAAAGCATGTCTTTCATTTAGCGTTTCTGCTAGCCAGGCTGTCAGTCGCCATAGCCTCGAGCAATTCTTCAGACGTTTGATGAGTCTTTATTCCTTGAACAAATTGCATTTTTTATATCATGCATATGAGGTTTTCAGATCCAAATACTAAATTCTTTATTTGTCAAGGGAGCATTGTGCATATCTGATAAAATCATTGCTAAGAGAAATTTGGATTTTGGATATCCACAACCCAGCTGTTATCAGTTATAGGTTTTATTCATCTTCATGTAGTGAAGACTACAGCAAAGTTAGCTAAGTTTAATGTACATCGATCAATTACCCTTATTTCTATCAAATTATTTAAGTTAATAGTGAAACCCCAAATTCTTTCCCTCCCTTTGAAGATTCCCTATACCAAATTAAAAGATAAGGAAATTACTGTTTTTCAATGGTATAATTTATCACAACAATAGATGAGGACATGCCAGCTAAAGGTTATGAGAAAATCAGTGTGAGGTAATAGCCGCACCAAAGCTTAAATTTGAACATGCAACTTAGGATAGGAACAGACAAATATAACAAATAAAAACCAAAGCTAAATCTGCGGTTTCTGAGATGAAAAATATAGTCAAAATTTTCTTGTAGCCATATTTTGATCCAAGAAGGATGTCTGTCTGCTTCTCTTGAATGGCCTGTTTTCTCGTCTTTCCTATTTTGAAGAGCGGCTGAGAAGAATTGACCTGTTTCATGCCTTATTTATACCCAGGAGGAATTTGAAGCTATATATTATGAATTGAAAGTTCCTGGACAGTAACTGCAGAAACTTATTAAAATAAACGTTGGAGTTCTCTTAATGTTTTATTGTAAAATTAGGCTACAGCATTAAATGTTAACATATTTTAGCGCTTATAGGTGAACCAATATGTGGCATTTTTCTTTTTTCTTACACATGAGCTTGTGCAGATCCATACAATTGCATGTCTTCTATCAAGCCGATGCTGGAACCGATCTTATAATGGTTGCATGGTGTCCTGATGTAAAATATAAAAAGGCGCAATAATGTGGGTGTGAGGCCAGTGTGAATGTCAGGACTGGGTGACAATGAACAGACGGACTGATCTCCGCTGAACAATTTGTCTGTGTCTCATTTCAACATAATCACATAATCCTGCAGAATGCAAGCAATCTTCAGTAAGTGCTCGTTAAAGTTTAGCACAGGATTTCTGTTGACAACCCGCTGGGCCTGACCTTCTCGACACTCAGGAAACAACACACAGGTGACATAGGAGGAGAAATATATCCAAGCGAAATGTGGAATACTATTACTAGACCTGTATTGGAAGAGAGCGAATTTAATTAGCAGAGAGTGGATGTCCCATTAGAGTTTAAGTTCAATTTTCCAGTGAGTGTTCTTGATACATTTAATCTCCTGAATCTGTTAATAATTTCTAACTTGATTAAAGAACATAATCACCTCTATGCATTTTTAATCTTGCCACTAATTTCCTTTAACTTTTGTCAGTCGAAAGTGGTCTGATAAAATGTGCTCCCTTGTAGATGGGGATTCTCAGCTCTTCTCTTTTTTTTTTTTTTTTTTTCTAGCATTTTCTCGGGCTGATTAAGGACCAACTGCACACACTCTTGAAGGCAAGCATATTGAGAGTGGCAGGTACAGTTCTCCTAATGCATTCAGGTCCTCGGAGAATCACCTCTGAGCCTCTGCTCAACTCTTGGAAATTCATTCCTGCCTTTAAGGCCTTTAGATTCTGCATGGCTTGACTCATAGGCATTCAGGCGTTGACTAAAGCCATGCCCTTTCAGCTCGAAGCGGGTCCAAACTGACTTATCAATGGAGCCTAAAGAAAAACTAAATATTCTCAGTTATCAGCCTTTTGGACCCAAACCTCTTTTTTTCCCCAACTGGATGCTGCAGGCGAGTTTTTTTTTTTTTTTTTTTTTTTTAAATGTCAAGCGGGCGATTTATCTAAGATCCTTTGGAAAAGTAATGAAAGCATATCAAAGTTGTTTTACCTGTCAGTATTACTCTATTTATCTGCATAGGCAGGACAGAAAAGTGTACTGACGTCACTTTGAACCACTCGATGATCAAATTAGGCTTTTGATGTGCATATTCATTGAAACCTTCATCCTTGTTTCATTATCTGCAATTAAATGACAAGAGAACTTTTGTTTTAATTGCCCCCAATTATTGGATTGGCAGGGCCAATTAGCATCCTGCTTGTTCTTTGTTTTAGATTGCTCTAAAAACCACCAATTGTTATAGATCCATGAGAAACAATCGTGTTTACAGGGTTAGGTAATTACAGACTGAGTGGGAAAAAATGTAGCTGTTTAAAAACCCAAACTGGGCTGCTTAGCTTCCAGAAGAAAAAGGAATTTCTTATTGGTGACACAAAGGGTAGACAATACTAACACGATTTAAAGTGACAGGTGCAGCTAAATAAACTAGGAGTGCTATTGATAAGGTAATTTAATTCAGCATTTCAATTAAAAAAAATTATCTCATATATTATAACAAAGTTATGTATACATTTATAATCATGGCTTACAGCTAATGAAAACCAAAACTTCGTCTTATGAAGATAAATCTCATAGCCTACATTTAATGACACCATCCACAAGCAGTGTTAAGAGCATCGCACAATAGCAGCGTCAGGCACAAGTCAGAAGATGTGAGGCGGCGCTCCTGATGCGTTCCCCTTTAGCACAAAGGAGCATTGCTAAAGAAGCTGGCTGTTCACAGACTGCTGTATCCAAGCATATTAATGGAAAGTTGAGTTGAAGAAAAAAGTGCGGTAGAGAAAGGAATACAAGAAGCAGCAATATTTGGGAGCAGATTCACGACAGCTGAAGTCAGTGCTTCAGGATGTGGACTGCAGCTTTCCAATTCTGTGTGTAAAAACAAGGGTTCTCAATTCTGGTCCTCAGGGTCCACTGCCCTGCATATTTTAAGTGTTTCCCTTGTTGCTTTACACCTGAATAAAATGAATAGTTGATAATCAGGCTTCTGCAGCACTTTCTGTTCTGCTGTGTATGTGATGCAATCATTTGAGACAGGGGGCTGGAGCAAAGACATGTCTAAAGGTGCGAATGGAGCGAGTGACTTACATGTAGTCCCTATGTAAAGTCACGTTCAGGAGCTAATTAATGGCTTGCGATCAAATGTTGCGTTTCCAGTGATGCAAACGGCATAAATTGGGTGAATAGAGCGAAGCAATACTGCACACAGCATGGTAGACGTGCGAAAAGAAAGAAGCCAAACTGCGAAAAAGGGTGAAGCGAAATTTCACTCTAGTTCAACAAAATGAACTTTTGTCAATTTGCATTGTGTTAAAGGTCCTCCTCGCCCAATTATTTACGCACAAAAAAAATTTCGGTTTATATTTAGACAATACAATTGGTACAATTACGCTATAATTCTATTGAGCAATGATGGATTTACTGACCGAAGACGCCTGTACTTCTTGTCCCGGAAGTATCCGTCCCCCGATGCAGGGCAGCAGCCCCTCAGGGAGGGTCCTGGAAAGGCGGAAATACTGCTGGGAGAGACCGTCATCCAAACGCAGCTACAGGTGGTGGTACTTGCCGAACCGGGAGCGTCTCTGGAGGATCTGGTGGACCCAGGGGTGTCGACCCCGTTGTTCAGCTTTCCACATAACATACAGCACAGTGACGCACTTGGTAAAATCCATCCGCAGCACGGTGAGTTGAACAGACAGTAGAAACCGGCAAGCGGATAGACGCTCCTCCTATTTGACGACGGGCTAGAAATTGCTTGCGTAGTCAGCGTGAATTGTTTGCGAGAGTTAAGCGACATGTCATTCGCACAGACGCCATCATTTGTGCGTACTCCATTCTGTCACAAATAAAAGCTATTCTAGTCGATGTGGTATTCCCATCGGCTCCATGGGCCCGCCTAAAAACACGATGAGCCGGTCAGGACGTTAGACAAAGGAAGCATAAAGCAGGTCCAGAACATTTCAAAATAAAGGGTGGAGGGGGGCAGGGCTGTCTTGATGCATGGAAGGATTCCTCCACGCACCCATATAAGGTACATTCTGTAATGGCTGACGGAGCGGAGTGTGAAGTCGTCTTTAGGACCAGGGTTGAGAAACACTGTGTTAAGCGTCTCTTGAACCAAAGGCGACATCATACCTGGGCTAAGGAAGAAAAGAATTGCATTGGTCTCTAAAGTCCTCTAAAGGAGGAAGAGTAGAGAGACTCAGAATCCAACTGACTTGAGGTTCTGTGTGAAGTTACCGCAGTCAGTACTGATTTGGGAAGCCACCTCATCTGCTGTGTTTTATCAAAGCTAAAGTCAGCACAGCCGTCTACGGGGAAACTTAACAGTACTTCATGCTCCCCTCTGCTAACACGCTTTGTGGGGATACTGATGTCATTTTCCAGCTGGACTTGCAACTTGCCCACACCGCCAAACAGTACTGCTTGAATGACCGTGGTATCACTGTGCCGGAGCAAACTAACCTAAACTCCATAGAGAATCAGAGGAGCATTTAACGCCACTATTGAAGCAACCCACAGGCTAACTGCCTCCATGCCATGCTGAAATGATGTAGTGAATCAGGCAGACGGAGCCACAGCAGAGTATTGAGAATAGGCGATCAAGAATCAAGAATCTTTTATTGTCATCTTGTGTTACTGTGGTGAAATTTTTCTTTGAGACAGCTTAGGATGTACATGTATACATGACACACAGACACAACAGACTTAGTGTTTACAGGAGTTCTTTTTTTTTTTACATTAAAGCATGCAAGTTTGTATCAGAGTCAACGAAGTCTGATATCAGTCCCTTTGCGAACCATATGAACCGCTGTGATGTTTCATGACTTAATCCCTCCTTCAGTGAATTTGAAGTAATGAAGCATTTTTTGTGGTGATCTTAAGGCTTCCTTTACAGAAATGTGCAATTCGCTATAACAGTAGTGTGATAGTAAGGACCACAAGCTTCTCAGCAGGGCCCTCACAGCTCTTGGAAAGAAGCTGTTTCTGAGTTTATTAGTTCTGGATTTAATGCTTCTGAAACGTTTACCTGATGGAAGTGGGTCAAACAGTGCATTGCCCGGGTGGGTTGGATCAGTGGTTATGCGTCTGGTCCTTCTCTGGACTTGTGCTGCATAAACTGAGTCCAAAACCTGTAGACAGCATCCCACAATCCCCTGTGCTGTCCTCACCACCCGTGCTAAATCCTTCCTCTCCTGTACTGTGCAGCTCCCATACCACACAGTTATGGTGAGACACAAAATACTTTCTATGGTAGCAATGTAAAAGTTTTTTTTAGCAGCTTAAGGGGCATATTTCTCATTATGTTGGTATTTTTCTATTAAAAATCACATTATTGGTCTTATGAAATATTCTTAGAAGATTTTTTTTTTTTTCTGGGGTGGGGGCGTTCATCTAACCTGACCCTAGCCAGATGTATTTCGCTCTGCCTAGCTCCACTCACATCCATCTGGGATTGATCCATAGGAATGGCCTTTTTTGAAGGCTGGGCCTTATCAAAAATCCTTGCATATGATTGGATAAGCCACTTGTCTGTCATCTTTATCGACGTGCTATTTCAATTACTCACACCGAAGCCAACCCGTGACGCTGTGAGAGTGGCGCAGGAAAAAACTAAACTTTTTTTTTTTAAAATGTGTTTGCGGCTCTAGTGGCACGTGTTTTATTGACAGTGAGCTGACAGGAAGAGGGGGGAAGACAGGCAGCAAAGCGCCACGGGTCGGAGTCGATCCCGGGCCGACCGCGTCGAGGACTAAAGGCCTCCTAACATGGTTTGCGCTAACCGCTCCGCCACGGAAGCGGTTTCCGGGGCGCGCGCGTCCATCCCGGAAAACAAAACTTGCCAAATCCGGTCGGGAGAAGGGCGAAAACATCGTTTCCACCAACAAAAGCCTTCAGAGCCGTTCTCTGATGTTCTTTTAATGAAACAATATTAGGTAGATTGGACAACACGGAAGAAATAGCAGCATCAATGTTAACGCTTGCTTCCTCGATGTGAGCCGCCATTGTCTGAATCAAAACAGTCTCACAGTCGCTTCTCCACTACGTCACATCTATGAAACTCCAGCCCTGCGTCCTGATTGGCTGGACAATAAAATTGGTTGGAGAAATCACTCTCTATGGGAGAGGTCCCAAATGGATGTGAGTGAAGCTAGGCGGAGCTAGGCGGAACGATATCAATCTGGCTAGGGTCAGGTTAGCGTTCATCAGCTTTAAGCGATAAACGTCAAAACCAAAAGAAATTCACACTTGAGCCTACAGTAGCCTATATAATATATATCCTTAATTTATTTAAATGTGAACTACTGAAATAAATGAACTTGTTGATTGTTTAATAATGTGTTTGTCAGTCCAGTCCTGGACTCTTTCAAATCAACTGAGACAGAGCTGAGCACAAAATGGAAAATTTGCTCTTTTTAAAGCTAGGAGAATGACTGGATCTTAATGAGACTGTTGCCTCTTTATTTTCTGCTTTACAGCAGAGCTGTAGCCAGCCAAAAATATATGCTTTTTGGGTCTTGTGTATTTTGTTTGTGAGAGTCAGAATAGGATCAAAATTTTAAATTCAGGCACATGTGGTTGTCAAAAATCTCTCTTACACTGGAAACAATAAGAGTAAAATAATGGGTTAATTCTCCACTGAGTCCAGTAAAGTACCTGCTAAGTGAGAGCTGTGCTGTCTCAGCAAGGTTTTAGTATGAAAAAAGGTTAAAACCTTTGTAATTAGAGCTCTGGAGGCATATAGGAGTCAAAAATATGGGCCAAAAAGGGATCTTTAATTACAGTTTTTATAGCCAGTGATGCGGGTGCCATCTGCTGGTTGATTTTGTGAAAAAGACAACTCTACGTGTATCCCTGACCAACCACTAGGAGGACACTGCACCACAGCAATGCAGACTGCATGGTCCCTCACACACAGAGTCATCATGTTTTTTATGATGAGTTTATTTTTCTGCTACCTTATAGATAAAGTCATCTGTTTTCTGGCACTGGGACAAGTTAGGCTTATCAACATAGATCCTTTCTCACACTGACCTTGCAATTAATGCTGTGCTTTATCAGAGGCAGAAAGTACAACAACATAATGCGGATGTGACTGAGAAACCTGAGCGATAACTGAGCTAATTATATAAGCGCAGTTAAATGTATGTTCCTGTGAGGAGGTTGATGATTTACAAAAAAAAAGATATTAATGAACTCAGTAGAGTGATTAAGTATTCATACCCCTGGAACTGTTGCACATTTTGTGACAATCGCACACTTCATTGTACTTTACTGTTGTTTTATGAGATAGATTAATACAAAGTAGAGTATAATAGTGAAGTGGAGAGAACAATACACAGGGTTACTTAGTTTTTCTTCTTTTACAATGGGCAGTGTCAGTCTTCAGCAACCCATTGGATATACATCTGGACTTTGACGGAGTCACTCTAGCAACTGAACATGCTCTTATCTGAACCAACCCAGCGTCTCTGCAGCTGTATGTCCTGCTGGATGGCGCACCCCCACGCTAGTCTCAAGTCTTTTGCAAGCTCTAATGGGGGTTTCTTCCAGGATCGCCCTGTCTTCAACTCTTTCCATCAACTCAGATCAGTTCTCATTCTCCCTGCTGAAGAAAAGCATTCCCACAGCATAACCCTGCCACTACCATGTTCAGTGGGGATGGTGTGATTGTAGTAATATGCAGTATTTGTTTTCCATCACACATGCATTACATGTAGGCTATGAACTTGAGTTTTGGATCCATGGGATCAGAACACCTTAGCTGATGTTTGCTGTGTCCCCCACATGGCTGGTGGCACATTTTAATTCTTATCTTATAGTTTTGTAGCAACAGTGGCTTTCTTTTTGCCACTCTTCCATGAAGGTCAGATTTCTCATTAGCACAGCTAATAGTTTTTGGGTTTTTTCAACATATTCTCCCACCTGAGCTGTAGATCTCCACAGCGGCTTTGAATTTTAGGACCATACGTCTTTTGACAGCTTCTGTGATTAATGCTCTACTTTTCCTTCTCAGTTCAGACAAAAAAACGTGTCTTGGTTTGGACTGAACAGAGCTCCACGATTTGTTCAAAGCTTGTTTTAAAATTTTCCACAACTTTATCCCTGATCTGTCTGCTGCGTTCCTTGATCTTCATGATGTTTTTTTTTGTTTTTTAGTAATGTTCTTTTAACAGACATCTGGGGCCTGCTGACAACAGCTGTATTTATAACGAGAGTATATTACACACAGGTGGACGCGGGTTACGTTGTCCCAGCTGATTTTTTTTCAAGGTTATCGGAGCATAGGCAAGACTTGGAAAAGTTTGATTTCCACTGGGTAGAGAGCATTTTACAAAATATGATTCTGTGTAGATTTTCCCTTTCTGAATATAATGAGTTACCTTTGATCTTCCTTTCATCTAGTTGAAGGATGAGTAAGCAGTTTACAAAATCTGTACTCATTCACCTTTTGTCCACAATAATTTTTAATTTAGCACCTCTTTAAAGCAAACCAGTTTGATAAAATCTCTTGTAGCGCTATAAACGTGGAATGTGTTCATCGTTATTATTGATCTAACTTGCAAAGCTTTGTGAAAAGCCCCCCGTGCCCACTTTAAAAATCTATTGCCCCAGTGGCCTTAGAGTTGAAAAGTCGCACTGTGATTCAAGGCTGAACGTTCAATTTAAAAGCAAAGAAAAAGCACACATGGTGTATGGAATATTCAGCCATGACAAGTGCACAGCGGGCCACCAAGGACACTGGTAGGGCAGTCGTACTGTACGAGACAAACTGTTCAAGCCCTCTGACGCTGACGATCACATGATGTCAGCAAGAGGCAGCGGTGTTAATCAGTCATACAGTCGAACGCTGACATCAAGGTCTTGAACTCTGATGTGCTGGGTTACAAGACTATCCAAAAGACGGGGGGGAAAAAAAAATTTCTGTTTTAACTGTTCACTCAGACTCTATCTAAGTTTCAAAACACCTTCACTATTTCATGTAACATGTATCCAGCCTTTGGATCAATTTACATCTAAATATGTCCAGGCAACAACTCATGTTTTTATCTAAGTCTAAAGTATGTCATCGTTGTTTCCAGCATTTGTGACACATGTTAGTTTTTATGCAATATACGGGTCAAGTGGAAATCCTTTGGGAACAGTAAACAAGACCAGTTTACTTTTTAACTTTTACTCACACACAAGTGTTTGTCACTTCCCCTGATATGAGGCCACGACTGACAGTTAAATATTAAACTATAGCGAGAAACGCCAAGCACTTAACAGATGTGGTAAGTCCTTTAAGGGCCATGTGAACAACAACTACGCATGATGAAGTATATGAGAATGAGAAAAAACAATTTTTTTCTATCCCAATAGAGAACATTTTGAAAAAAGAAAGCTCATAAAATGAAGGTATAGTTCATACTTCATGTATAATCACTGACACAAGCTCATCAAAGTAGCATGGGTGTGAAACGTCACGAGAAGATTCATTGTAACTCTGTCTTCTTACAAGAGGCTGCCAGTCAAACTTCTCCAGGTATTATACAGTCCAAAAGCATCCATGTTGCTCCTCTTAATTGTCTTAAGGTGTGTGTGTGTGTTCCTGTTTGTGTTACCTATTCAGAACATGTTCCGGTATAATCCTTTATTTTCTATAGACAAACAGGCCTTTTGGGGACCAAAAGCCTGGTCCTACTGTGACAGACCCACACTTCTAGTTTTAAGGTTTAGGGTAAGAACTATAATCTGAATTAAGTTTATGTTCAAGTTCAGGTAGTACTGGTAATAGTCAGGGTAAGTGTTGGGGTCAAGGCCAATGTATATTCCACAAGAAAAGAGACATTTGTCCGCTCTCCTAGGCCTGCTAGAACAAAACGGCATCCTTTATTGGCAGCCCTCGTTTGGGAGCTTTTGCAGCTTGTACTCGACATCTTCTGGGCGGAACTTTGCTCTTGTTTGATGCCTTCCTGACCTTGCCTGCAAGCTGAATTCTTGTGGTATTTGTGTGTTCACAAACACACGAGAATCAATCTGGCTTGCCAGGTCAATGCTTTCCCCTTCCTTGGTCTTTCTGATTCCTGGCCACTCTGGATCACCAGTGAAGGCCAGTCAGGTTTGGGATGCATGGGAGAGGGTGCTTCTCCTCTGTGCTGCTGAGGGTTTGTGAGGGCAGCTGGGTGGTTAGGGGGTCCACCGTGACTCTTCCTGTGCCTTTTTGGCCCGGGGGCTCCTGCCCCTGGGCTTCACTGCCGACCTGCCTCTGTGAGGAGCGTATGGCTACTCTGTGGGGGTGCCTGGTGTCTGCATGCCTGGGGCTGCTGGAGTCTCTGGGAGCCAAGGCTACAGGCCTCTAGCTGTTCCTCGTTGTACTGTGAGGTTAATACTCTTCTCATCATTGTAACATCTTTGGAGTTCCAGGTGACAAACTAACACAAACACCTACTCTACACACAAACACACAGAGATGTTTACACTCATGCACATACTAATCCAAACAGTTTAATGTCATATAAACGCAAGTTCATATTTTAATGTTACCTTTCTACATTGATGCTGGATGCAACCCTGATTTGATAAAGTGAAACCTTTCTGTTGAGTAAATCTGCCCTGGCACATGTACACAAACAGCTTCTCCATGTGAAATCCCTGATATGCCACAACAGGACACTTGGAAAAAAAGGAAGAAATTTGAAGTGAGTGTGGCCACTATATGGACTAATGCTGCAGTGGGAGGGACCTGTAGGGACATCTCAGGAGATCTACACTGGAGTTCTTGAGAAATATAAAATGTCCTGACCAGAAAACAAACTTTGTTGCTGTTCTTACTACTTTGAGTAACATAACAGATCTCACTGTTCCTGTGGAGTATGGGCAAGTTTCTAAAATTAATGGTAGCCAAAGGTTGCAAATACCAGGGTGATTGGATGGATCAATGGATATAAAAGCATCTCCTCATAAATTGATTGCTTTAGCCGTTTTGGTGAATGACCAAAGCTGAAGATGCCTCTGTTAAAATCTATTTTATGTACAATATGGTTGAAATCAGTTCAAATGCTTCTTTATACATTTTCAGTAGTTTTATTCTGGAATGCCCAAGTTGGTTTTCAGACTTGGAAAATCGATCAAACCTCATCAATCTTAGATCTCAACTTGAAAATCCAACTTGGGTGAGGTCCATCACTGGCAATTGTTATGTTGTGTTTTATGTTCTAATTAGTCATATTTCTAGCACCTGCCCATGTTGGATACAGGAAAGCAAAACCAAATTGTTCATAAGAACAAAATACATTAAGAGTGGTTACTGACTGCTAGAGGTGATATCAGCCAACCAGTGTTTTTGAGCACCTATCACTGTCTTTCAGGCTTGTCAACCTAAAGGTGGTCTGATTGTGGTGGGGTGTTATTTTGAATCTCAAAATGTTGGAATAATATATACTTGCAGCCAATTTTATTGGGAACACCTTACTAGAACGGTGTTTGGACCCTCCCTCCTTATTCACAAAGGTGTAGATTCAACAAATTGTCAGTAATGGCCGTTTAATTGGCTAATCTTGTTAGCATGAAAATAAGCAGGCATACACAATGAAGTGTCTGGTGGGTGTAGTCCTCATTATGTCCTTCATGGTGCATTCCAGACAGGTTAGTAGATGTTAATGTAGGTGTAGGGACATGAAGTTGATAAACGTGAATGTGAGCATGAAAGTATAGCTTTAAAGCTAGGGTCGGCGATATTAACAAAAGTTTCCCCAATTCCCTCTTTGATTAACTGTGCAAGCCCAAGACCGTTTTATTTGCTCTTCCGCTCTTTAAGGGGCATCGTGTGAAAAAAATTCTCCCAAATCCACTCTGGTCTTATTTCTTTCTACTGAGACCTTCCTCTTCTTCTCATAAACATGAACGTGGTTTGCTTCTTGCGACTCTCGGTCATGTTAAAAAGTATACGGTGTGATCAGTGGAGCTACAATGTACAACCAACACAGAAGCTAACCGCTAAGCTAACCAGATACATAAACACCAGAAGTTGGCATGTGCAGCCAGCAAGCGGAAACTAACAAGGAACGTGGACGCCCAGTGGCGTTACGCGAGGGCGTCAGAATGATTGGCATGTGGGACAACCAATAGATAAGGCGATTCCCCTGGAGCTTGAGGGACAGAGGTGAGTGAGAAAGGAACAAAACTATGACAAATCCCTGCTCTTCTGTGTGAAGAGCAGGGATTGGAAAAAGTTTTTACCAGCCTGCTTCTGCCACAAAGATCGTTTTTTTAACCTCCTTTTTCTGAATACATAATTGTCTACTTTCAAAATGGAAGGACGTTTTACCCAGTATAACAAAAAGACCAACATAAACACCAACATAAACATGACGACTGTGATGTGAATTAAGATTTTTGGGAGACCGTGAAACTGGTATTGCTAAAAGAAAAATCCAAAAATCATGAAGCTTCTCCTCTTTACCTCCATGAAAAGCTTTTCCTCTTTACCTTGTGCAAAAAGTGATAGTGCTTATACTCCCGGACATTAACAAGGCCAAACAATCGTTCTTAAAAGAACCAAAAACAATACAATCAAAGGACTTTTTATGAGTTGTTAGTCATGTAACCCTCCACACGCAGCTCACTGTGAAGGCTCTCATGGTGAGTTGTCTCATTATTCAGCGTGTGTGAAGCAGCTCCAGGATCTGCCTGCCGTCAGCATTGTGGCTAATTTGTGTCTCAGTGCAGCTTTGCTTGAGGACAAACATGTGAGGAATATTTTGGGCTCATTGTGCAACTTGCAACTGACTCACTATGAAGCATGTTACGTAGCACTGTCTCCTCCCTCCTCTCGCTCAAACATAACCGAATGCGCCCACTATAGGAACAACTGCGATTGGTTGAGAATGACATCTGAGTAGCCAGCTCAGGATGCTGATTGGCTGATGGTTCTGTGCTGTTTGAGAGCCCTTCTAGCATAGCTGGCATGAGTAGAGCATTTGTGCAACTTTGCCACAGACACTGTGGGGCTATCACAACAGCCCAATGCAAAAAGCACACTGACATGTTCTTGTCCATTTATCTGTTGGGTCATCTGTTTTATTTTATTTGTAAAATCACTAATTTTTAATTGCACACTCTGCCTCCTCTGCATTGAAGCGCGGGGTTTTCTAGTACAGTTTTGCTTTTAAAAATCTGGAAGGAGCAGTAACAAGCAGTAGAAAGGTCAGTACTTGACAGTTGTTCATTCCTTATCTAGACAAAAACAATTACTGTGTGAATGGCTTTTTTAAAGGTTAGCAAATTACAATGACTTAAAGTTGAGGTAAAAGAACAAAAACCTTTTTAAAAAAAACAACATAACACTAAACATTGTGGGGGGGAAACCACATAGGTTTTTCAAAAATCATCAGCAGGATATCCAATAAAAGAAACTACAAAACAACACGAGACTTAAAGGGGACATATCGTGCTTTTAAATTACTCCTTTTAACAGTGAAACATTCAGTTGCAAGCTATATAAAATGAAACTACAATGCTTTAGTCTGAATTCCTCGTTAATTTACCCCCACAGGCCCTCTTTTGCCCCTGTTCTGGGGTGTGTCTGAGAGCAACTCATTTTGGTGCTATCACTTTAAATCTAAAGGAGGCACTTCACACCCCACACCACTCCAGGTCCCCTCCACCCCGTTTAGCCATTTTTGGGGTATGCTGAGGATTGTGTAATGAGCAACCGAACATTTTGACTTCGGCATCCTTCAGCTTGGACTACAAAATTGCTCTGAGGAAAAAAACATGGTGGATTCACAAAACTGGTAAGCTGGAAGTCTACGGCTTTGCGTAGCAGCTCTACGGCAAATACTTTGATGTACTGCTCAGAGAACGTAATGGAAAACAGAAAAAGCTGAACAGCTTGAAAAAATATGACCATAAAAGAATAAAAAGATATCTACGCAGCTCCTGGATCGAGTACATTCAACGTTTCTGTACTCCTAGAGACTCCAAGTTCACAGTAAAATGTAGTTAAGGGCTTTTTGAAAAAAAAAATTGATTTTGCATGATATGGCCCCTTTAAAACGTTTATTTCAGCAAATAGATCTTACAGTGCCTTTGTATTGTTCTCAGATAAAATGTTTCAATTTTTAGAGGTCTTGTTCCTGGTGCTGTTCCTGCTGCTCTATTAATATTACAGACTTGCACCATTACAGCACGGCCATCTAAAACAGTTTAGTGTAATTAAAAAAAAATTGTAAGACAGTAGATTTCCTGAATCATGAATTTGCTTGTTATCTCATCTTCCTCCCTCTGTTTGGTTCACAGACAGAAAGCATACTGTAGCAGGAAGTGAAGGATCTCTCATTTCAGCCGCCCCGTGACAATTTCAGAGCTGAGTGCTGAAGAACAAAGGGACGCGGAGATAGAACCGTGGTGCCACGCCCTCCAGCTGCAGAGGCAGGGCCTTTACGGCAACCTTTGTTAAGGTGCTTGGTACACTCCATACCCAAGAGCTCCTCTTATCTTCTGTGCCACAGAGAGCGATGGATAACCACTGAAAAACCT
This sequence comes from Fundulus diaphanus, assembly GCA_037039145.1. NCBI lineage: Eukaryota > Metazoa > Chordata > Actinopteri > Cyprinodontiformes > Fundulidae > Fundulus > Fundulus diaphanus. The sequence continues at coordinate 18,676,495 of CM073137.1, read as the reverse complement.
TGAAATTCAGGAAACTCCTCATAATGCAGAGAAATATTGTTACTGGGAAAAAGGAAAAAGGGGTAAATTTGGGAATAGTGTGAATTGTTAATCTAGGAAAAAAAATGGATTCCGCAATCATGTGTGTCATATTTACATGAAAGTATTGGCTGATCCTGATTCAGGGTTCTGGAAAATGTGTTAAGAGAGGAATAAACAGCATGTTTTCTGACACGGGATCTAAAGGGAATAAACAGGATGAAGCTGCAACCGTTTCCATCTTAATCAACTCTTCGTGAGGGTGGATTAGGATGTTTCCTTTCATAATTTCACAGAGGATTGAGGGGGAAGAAATTGTCAAGCCTGAGTTTGATAGATTAATTTGCCAACTCTTCCAGCAGGCTTCTTCCTCGTCTTTCCCATTGCAAAAATCCCTCTGAGTCGAACAGCGTAATCTGTGACATGCTTGATCTGCTCTTCATTTGAAGTGTCGTAAAGCATCCTGTTTTATCTCCTGATGTGGAGAAGACCTCCCCAACGCCGGCACCAGCACTGCTGGATGCTCGGAGCTATTAGCCGAGTCATTTTCATGGTTATTATGGCACAGCGCTAGTGAACAGAACACGTGTGAGTTTAGCCTCGTCATTAATGCACATGTTTCTGTCAGTGGAGCCGCTAGACATAATCTACAGCGCCTTGCAAAAGTATTCACACCCCTTGAACCTTTCCATATGTTTTCATTTTAGAAGCAGCACCCAATGTTATTTTTATTCTGGTTTTGAGTGAAAGAGCAAAATAAAGCACCACAATAACTGTGAAGTAGGAAGAAAAAAAAGGTTTTGGACAGTTTTTGAAATAAAAATCAGAAATGTGTGGAGTGCATTTCTATTCAACTCCCCAGAGTCAATACTTTCTAGAATAATTTTTGCTGGAATTACAGCTGGTATATTTTTGGGATATATCCCTACTTGCTGTATATACTGTATATAGTTAGAGTGTAAAGTTGAGCAAAAAACACGATTTGGTTTTAAAGGGAAGGGTCAGTGGGTTTTTTATCAGCTTCAATCAGGAGAAACGAAAACACTTTTTTTTTTCCTCGATTCAAAAGTAAACAAAAGGATTTTAACATTTTGTGATAGTAATAACATTCTATGAGTATGCTCTGGCAGTTTAAAAATAGTCCAATACAGAACTAAATGGATGTTTCATTTGATGTTGTCAATTAATAAAAACGTTATAAAACCAATAAAACCACTCATCTGGTCAAATACGGTTAACACTTGCTAATAATAATAAAAAAGTAATTATAAAGGCTATCCACTGTAGGAGTTGTACTTGAATGCACCACAGACGCCCCACCTGGAAAGGAAAACATCATCCTACTCTTCTGCAAACAAGGTCAGTGAGTGCTCATCTATCTGAATCTGTAGACTCCCACTGTATTTATCGCTGACTGACTGCTACAGGCAAATTTGGCCAATTATTATTTGAAACAGAAACATTTTCATTCAGCTTGATCTTGTTTCAGGTTAGCAATTAAGCCCAATGTACAGAAAGCCACATGCCTTTTTCCCTGGTAAAAGAAAAACGCTGACACGAGGCTTTGGTCTGGTCAACCTTTTTCTCTCCGTGAATGAGGAACCCGAACGTTCCCAAACAACAGACTTTAGTCATAGCTGGGAGGGCTTGCTGCTCTTTTATAATGCAGCTTTTCAAGGCTGTGTGGCAGAACAAAGAATTCAGCGAATAGTGCGACAAATTAACGTTCTCCGTGTGTACAGGACTGTGCCACATAGTTTTGGTGCAAATACATTCGATCACACGCCGAATGTCTAGAGACTGTAGTATTGGTCTTATTCTATGCAATATTGCTCAGGCTAAGTGAAGCTGAATAGAGAACATCTATAAACATATTTTTTTCAAGTCTTAGCACATAGTGTCAATTGGTTTTAGGTCATGACTTTGTCTGAGCCATTCTGACGTTTATCTAATCCATTTTATGGTTGCTTTGTCTGTATGTTGAATGAAACTGGCTGGAACAGCAAACAGTCACTGCTGATAACTGTGAAACACCAGTGATAGAGCAACAATCTTGCGAGGCCCGCTTGTATATGGAATCATAATCGGCTTCATTTGGCCACATTTGTGGGCACTTATCAGGGACTTTGACTTTGGGTACAGTGCTCACAGCATACAGAGTTTAGGCATAAATGTGAAAACTGTTTTTTTTTTTGTAATATATGATGAAAGAAAAACAAGTGAGGTTGTCTGTTGCGAGATTGCAAGTACACTTGTTATGTTTCACAGCAGCATAGCTGACCAGTCAGGCTGTGAGGTGTTCATTGTGTTCATCAAAGCGATAGAAGTTGTCTCTGTGGTGGCTGGTTTTTGCAAATGACGGTGTTTAGCGCTGGCCAGAGGATAAAAGTCTAAACAGCGTGTGTGCAGGATGTGTGGGATCTGCAGAGATGCTCGCTGGCCTTTCCCTGACTCTAGACCTGCACGAGTCCTGGATGGAAGGAAGGTCAGCCCCGAGGATCTACTCCACAGACCTAATCGTACGTTAGAGTTTGGACCTGTCCTGTTCTGTGGATGAGTCAAAACACACAGCGATGGACAAACACAGCAGTGCACCGTCATCTCCACTGTTACAGCCAGTTTAAGCTCAGGGTGTTAAACTGACTGTAACAGTGGAGATGACGGTGCACTGCTGTGTTTGTCCATGCTGAGGTGCAATCATTTGTGTACAGGGGTGGAGGGGAGGAAGGAGAGAAGACAGAGGTATGGATGGGGACAAAAGCTTGTGGGTCCCAATATGTGAAGCAGTTTAGGTACGAGTGTGTGATTGTGGATTGGTAAGATGCCAGGGAAAGGGGGAAAAAATGAAACACAACCCTGTTAAACTGGCCCAGTGGTTTGGGTTCTCAAAGCTACTAATAATCTCACCGATCATGCTGAGCAAACTCAGTGGCCCGCTGTGAACCTGAGCAGGTGCGCACAAAGCAAACAAAGCACACAATGAAATGAGCAATATTTGAAAGAAATGGCGGGTAGCGTAGGCTCAGCATCCAACAATTTAAACCATGTCAAACAAACAACAAAATGAAACATTATCTGATTCGTTCCACCTTGACTAATCATCTCAGCCTAGACATAAACCTCTTACCTCTAACCTCTAAAACACACAGAGTTCCTGAAGGTCCGATGGGCCGGGTCGGATGGTATGGGCATGCAGCCGTCGCTCTCCGTCTTAAACTGGTTGATTCACGGCATTACAGTCCCAGAGCCGTCTTCACTAAGGCAAACGAGGGAAACTGCTTCCTCAACAGATTCTGCAGGGCTGGCATTGCACACAGTGGGTTTTGATTTTTGGCCACTAGTGACCGCTGGATAAACAGACAACGACCTTAACAGTGCTCTCGTACACAGCAGGTTGTTGGGGATAAAAAGCCACAACTCCTGTCTGTGCAGCGGCTTTATACCTCAGTGATGTCCGCAGCACTTCCACAACCACATCTCCCACTGTTAGACGCAGTTCAATCCGTCCCTTTGTTCCCGTGGCTGGACCCAACAGGTATCTTTCTTCGTTCGCTTCATGATGCTCTTTGTTTGCAAATGTTCTACAAAAAAAAAATCTTGAATCAGTGATTTTTATTTAAGGGTGTAGAAGTAAAGGAAGCCAAATTCTCATGCATGTCACACTTCCCAGATGTTAATTTGAAAGAGATCTGAAAACTATGTGCCACTTTATTCCCATTCCACAATTACGCTTTACTCTCTGATGGTGTGTCAAATAAAATGTATTACATCAAAATACATTGAGGTGAGTGGTAAAAAGCTCAGAGGGGAGAAAAATAATGGCAACGACCTGTAGATATCCACAATTCTAGCTTTTATTCATCATTAAACTATGTTTGACCAAAAAAATGTTCACCTTTCGTTTATGGATGTGTTCTCAGGTTTCCAGTCTGTTCCTGTTGCAAAAGAGTAAAGCTCTGCACACACTTACACCCACACGCGCTCAGTGCTGTAGGCTTTTATCCTCAGGCACCTGGATAGCAAAGAATTGCATAGAAAGAAACATAAGCATTTGGCAAACAAACACACTCCACTTCCCCGAGACAAACCTTGTCCTGCAGCAGAGTGGTCTGCTGCTGTTGAACTACTTTGATGGTGGTGGTACTTCTGGGGGTCTTATAAAACTTTGGGCACCTTTTCTCCTTTTTGAGCTCCTTTTTAATGAAATGTTGAGTCCGTGTTGCTTTATCTACATGAAACACATGCCTCACTAAAATTAGGTCTGCATTAATATGACCGATGTCATTACGTACGGATTGCAGCCATGTTATTTCAATGTTTGTGAAGATCCTGTGGATTGGTGATGTCCAAGTGTCTTTTAAAGCTATGACCGGAGAGAAAAGGAAACCTGCTCTGGTTATAATACAACATTTCTTCTTTGATCCTTCATTGCACGGTTTATTTATTCAAGCTTTCCGCCTACCAGGGCATCTCTGAGAACCCAGAAATGAAACTGGAGAGACAAATGCAAACTTTTTTTAACCTCAACATACTTTCATGCTTGATTTGTTTGCTTCGGAATGATAGCTCAGGCAGGGTGCAGCTGTGACATTTATATTTAACCACTCAGTTATCGGTGCCTTTTTAGGGAAAAGCTTTTCTCATTCTATTGAAGTGAAACCAATTTAGACTTAGACTTAGACTTAGACTTAGACTTTCTTTATTGTCATTTTGTATACACAGAGTGGATACAGAACGAAATTTCGCTTTCACACAGCTCAGAAAGATTGCAGTAACTCTACAGGATACCTTGCGGTGAATTACAGTACAGGATAAAGTGCAGTGATAAATCGCAGTCACTTACAGGATAAGTTTCAATTGACTTCCGGATAAAGTGCAGCAGTGAGCAGTAGGCAGTTGAAATGTAAACAGTGTAAAACAAATGTAAACAAATACGCAGTAAGGTGCAGCAATGATTTAAAAGTAGACAGTTGCATTGTACACAGTTTTGCAGTACGTTTCCCGGTAAGGTGCAGCAGCAATTTTGCAGGATACGATACAATGTGCAAATGTGCAGATGTGCAAATCAGCGAATCGAATGTGGTACACAGTCCGTTTTTATACTTTAGCAGTTCAGCAGTTCAACAGTCTGATGGCAGCAGGGAAAAAGCTTTTGCAGAACCTAGTGGACCTGCAGCGGATGCTGCGAAACCTCTTTCCAGAGGGCAGCAGGGAGAATAGTCTGTGGTGGGGGTGTGAGGGGTCCCTGATGATGTTACGGGCTCGAGACACACAGCGCTGCGATGAAATGTCTTTTATGGAGGGAAGAGGAGCCCCGATGATCCCTTCTGCTGTCCTCACCACTCTCCTCACGTTCTTCCAGTCGGAGGCACTGCAGCCTCCACACCACACAGAGAGACAGCTGGTCAGAATACTCTCTATGGTGCTTCTATAGAAGGTCGTGAGGATGGGCGGGGACAGGCGGGCTCTCCTCATCCTCCGCAGAAAGTACAGTCGTTTCTGTGCCCTCTTCACCAGCGACGCGGTGTTCACAGTCCAGGTGAGGTTGTCCGTGATGTGCACCCCCAGGAACTTGGTGCTGCTGACCACCTCCACCGCTGAGTTGTTGATGAGCAGTGGAGCATGGTGAGGCCGGTTTTTCCTGAAGTCGACGATGATCTCCTTCGTCTTCTCCACGTTCAGGATCAGGCTGTTGTCTCTGCACCAGCCCACCAGCTGCTCCACCTCCTCTCTGTAGTCCTGGTCGTTGTCGTCTCTGATCAGGCCCACCACCGTTGTGTCGTCTGCAAACTTCACGATGTGATTGGTGGTGAACCTGGGGACGCAGTCGTGTGTCATCAGGGTGAACAGCAGGGGGCTCAGGGCGCAGCCCTGAGGGGAGCCCGTGCTGAGGGTGATGACATCAGAGGTGTTCTGTCCGACCCGGACTGACTGAGCTATTGAGTTTAAATTTTTTAAATTAATTTAAAGTCGGCCCGTTTGAACGTGCAGTCGGGAAGCTGTAATGCTTTCAAAAAAACTCCTTCTACAGCTGCTTTATCTTTAAAAATGTTTCATGACATGGTTGGAACAAAGTAGGTTTTTATGTATTGGCCAATCTTTTATTTACAGCCGGAATGACATTTGATCCGGACTGTAGAAGTCCCCGAATTTTGAAACATGTGTGCTTGTTTTTATTATTCATTTTGTGCTCCTGGTTGCCATTTGTCAGCCACATGTATTACCTTTGCAGAGGGAAACAAAAATTTCCAACAGACTGCATTCAGAAGTACCTGTTTAGTCGTTTAGACATGATGCACACGAGCTGCTGAACTATATTTGTTGTCATCCTGAATGGACTTAGGATGCTGGAGGTCTCTGTGACAATTTTTCTGCATATTGCCATTTTCTCCAGCAGGTCCCCAGCTATGAACTGTTCAGATTAATAAAACAATTAATTAGAGGTTCTCTCTCTTTTTTTCTCCAAAGTACACCGGTGCTTCTGTTTTTCTTTCATACATAGGAATGAGCATTCCTGGCCCTGTACTTCTGACTTTTGCCTGTATGTCTCGTAAAGTGCCATGAGAGAACATTTATTTTGAATTAGTGCTAATTAAATCGACCCTTCAGACTTTAAACCATCATCCAAATGAAATGAACCTGTTTTTACTCTGTTCACCTTTCCAAATAGTCCCTCTATTGGCTAGAGACCATGAAATTGAGACCAAAAGGCTAAACAGAACTGCTCAGCCAGTTGGTCTCCATAAGGAAGGAATCACAAACTCAAAATTAAACCTGTGGGTAGCAGAGGTTTTCCAAGTCAAACCTCCCAAAACAAGCTTGCGTTTTCATAGCTGACTAACACAAGCAAGGTCTGTCTAACAGCAAATTCTTGTTAGGTACTTGCTTTCAAAAGTCAAGAGCAGATGAGACTTAGGGAATTCAAATGCTTGAAATATCTCCATAGCGTGTCAGCGATCAGGAGCACAGTAATATACTTTCATTTGTTTCAGGTGTTTTGAAGTTGGAAAACACCTAAAACAGGCAGGGTACCTGCCCTTGAGGATCGACTGTAGACTCTTCTGGTTAAGATTGTTTGTGCAGTTAACGACGTAAAGTCACAAACAGTCTAGAAAAGAAAGTCTTTATTTTGACAATAACAAATAAATTAGGCAGAAGCACGATAAACCCATCCAAGGTCCCTTGGTTTTACATCATGACAATGAAACTCTTACTATCACTGTCCACTCCAAGACTGCATTGATGATTCAAATACACTGCAAATACTAAAAAAATTATTTGGTACATTTGGTAAACACGTGGTGCATTATCATGGTAAAATTATGTTAAGAACTAGATGCAGAAGTTTAAACTTCACTGATCATCCGGTGTCTTGACGGAGTTGTTTGCTAAATTATTGATTTGCTTTCTTCTGTCTTGTTTCCTGTTTTTACAGGTTGCTTCAAACAAGATGGCTGCAATGAAAACTAAAACAGGACACAAATGTCCATGTGCTTTTTGGGCCCCTTATTTATTTTATACAGAGTAGGAAATAATGTTCACAGAGATAAATACTCTGGTAGAAAATCACATAAAACAACCTTATACAACATTTTACTCTGTGGCATCATTCATTACACCGAAACCAAAGTCATTAATAGTTTCAACGCTGATTTTAACAGCTTTTACCATTCAGCATCAACCATAGTAATAAAGTAAAGTTTATTTCCAGAGGTTTGCAGGCATTCATGTACACTCAACCTTTACAGAATATCAGTTGGTTTTAGGCCTGGACTTTGTCTGGAACAGCTTGTTTGTTTGTTTTTCAGCAGCTTTAGTGAAGATTTGGAGCTTTGCATGGGATCATTAAACAGGTAAATTATTCAGTTTCAGGAAGGATTTAGCTGTCAGACAGACGGATGTATAACTTTGCAATAATGTGCTTAACAAATGTGTTTATACTCAGTGCAAGTTTTCCAAACACAATGGCTGCAAAATCCAACATCATGAACCCCCTACTAATGTGTTTGACATTTTATGTGATATTGTGTTGTTTTTTATTTATTGTTTTTCTTTTAATCTCTAAGTTGATGCAATTAATAATGGGTCTGAGTCAGTGATGTCCAAACTTGGTGTCACGTGAGCCAAAATCATCAAGCCAAAAGTAAGTACCCATGGGCCAAATAAATAAATAGAAATACAAAACTTAACTTGCAATCTGTTTTACATGCTCAACAATAAACTTAGCATGCACAATTTTAATTAAGGAAATAAAGTATAGCCAGATTGCTTGTTTAATAGTGATGTTTTGTGGATTCAAAACTTGAAAGGGTTTTACATGTTTGCCTTATTAAAAGGAGGGCATCCAATTAACAAATTCTGTTAGGTTCAACTGAAAAAAATAGAAAGCAGATTAGACTATTTTCAGCAATAAGAATAGGATTTGGGTCACTCTTCTTTGAAAATACTTGCAGTATTTAAAAAAAAATTTAAATGCAGACATGGTTGCAACAAAGTCTGCTTTTAATAAAGATAACTGGAAAGGTGTGATAGTGGTGATTATAAAAAGATGACTGCTTTGTGTTGTATCTAATATTTTATATCGTACAAACATTTTATTTGGTCAGTGATACATTTGCCATGATTGAAAATAAAAATTCTCCATCTACATCAACTCCCTGTGTTGGTCAACCAGATTTGTACCATTGTTGAATTGCAGCTGGGGGCCACACACAATCAGTCCAGGGACTGTGAATGGGCCCAGAGCCACACTTTTGATACCCCTGGTCTGGATGGTTCTCTTACCAACACACAAGCAGTATATACACATTAAAATGTTGTTCAAATGGCAGACAATTGTCTTCAAAGGTAAGAATATTGTTACCACAAACCTATAAAATGCAACCAACTGAGATATCTGCAGCTCAGTTAATTGGACTGAAAAGGAATAAGCAAACAACAACAAAAATAATAGCTATCTAAAATGCTACAGTCTCTGTTTTTGTCAGCTTAATTTGCTGCAGGTCAAACAAACTGACTCGCAAATCTTTGCATCAAAATAGTCTTATCCATGTAACTCCCTCTTATAAAGTGCCAAAAACTAGTATAAAGATATTTTAATTATTTTGAGACATACTTTTTTTAAACAAGGGAACATATTTATTCATCTATCTAGATAGTCAGGTCATGGAACTTCACCAAAGGAGGAAGATTTTATCTAAACATCGTGTTTTTGTGATTACTGACATGCAGATCAGTGTTAGCTATCATGCACACATCTACAGGACATATGTCGTCTGATTGTTGGAACCACAGAGCGTCTGTATGTTGCTGCCACTAAAGCAGGGAAGGTACATGGCCACTAAAACACGTATCCATGTTGTTGTTGATGCTTGGATGATGGTCATTGACCTGCATGCCAGTTACACAATCTCTGGTAGATGTGATATGACTCTACACACTGCAAAGGCACACCTCCTGTAGACTGACCCAGAGTTCAACAACTCCTGCAGAATGTGAAAAACAGGCTGTGCCACTGACCCCATTTCCTAGTGCCTCTCTCTCTCTCTCTCTCTCTCTCTGTATATATATATATAATATATATATATATATATATATATATATATATATATATATATATATATATATATATATATATATATATATATATATATATATACATGAGTAAACATCACTAAGGTTAGAGGTAACCAGATAAATTTGCTTTTGAATTGAGAAAGTTGGTTTGTTTTCGTCACCCTTTCCACCCCGACGGGATCATTAGCCGCCTGGTAAACGTTGTTTTGCTTTTGTGTTTATTTTTTTCACAATAATTTAGCTACTACATGTCTTACTACCACAGTCACAAACCGTGGTATAACTATTCCAAAAAAAGTAAAAAACAAGGCAACTGGACTTGTTATCCGTAGTAGAAGACGTTTCGCTTCCTCTCCAGGAAGCTTTCTCAATTCAAAAATTGACTTTTTGAATTGAGAAAGCTTCCTGCAGAAGAAGCGAAACGTCTTCTACTACGGATAACAAGTCCAGTTGCCTTGTTTTTTACTTTTCTTGGAATGACCATGACCTGGATGACTGAGAATCTTCACCAACGTGGTACAACTACTGCTGATATTACTTGGCCTCCCTTTACTGCTAAAATATTACCTTGGATACAGTGAATGACACCAAGTAAGGAATGAGTGCTGGTGGTTACCTGTATTCCACTTACCTATAAAGTCTAGTTTTGGGTCTGCCAAGTTACCCAGTATAATAGGGTAAATTGGCATTCTATAATAGTAAATAGGACATTTTTGACCAATCTGTATAATATGATTGAATTTGACTTTGTAAAGTGCCTCGAGATGACATGTTTCATGAATTGGCGCTGTATAAATAAAATTTAATTGAATTGAATAAAAAAAGTGTTTCTGAACAGGATTACCAATTATAGCTTTAAGAAGGTCACGAAACCTTAAACCTTTGGAGAACCTTTAGGGAGTATTCATGGAACTGCTTGGTCTGCCTCTATGGTATCGCCACCTTAATGTGGTAGAGGGGTTTGAGCACCTCTATGATCCTGGGGTCAAATTGTCAAGGTCTTTGAACCCCATCGGGCGTCCCATTGTCTCAGGGGAGAGATCGGACTAAACTTCAGAGATCTTAATGAAGGAAGACCTTCATAGATGGCGTACGTCAGCCATGGATCAAATCTGAAGGTGGTAGTAGGAACCCTGGCTCCAGGTAAATTGCCAGGGTCAGCCCTTTAAAGAGCAACATAAAGCCACCTCAAGTTGGGCCCATATCTTGCAGGTGCTATGGAGATCATGTGCAATTTCAGCCATAATATGAATCATGATCTGGATTTTGGGCCGTGAAATAATAACCTGGCCAGCCAGATTGATAATGTGTAGCACGGACTGATGACAACACCGCAGAAGCTTTGTCTGAGGGATGGTTTGTTTTGGCGGAGCAGGGAATTCGGCTCAGCTCTTCTACTACATCGGGACAGTGGCAGGGCCCAGTAAATACCTCTTGTTGCGCTAAAATTTTTTACTCCGTCATGATACGTGAGAATTCATCTTGCAGGCAAGGTTAGTGAAATACGAAGTCAAGTCAAGTCATGTTTATTTGTATTTAGCAAGGCGGTTCAAGTAGCTTTAGATCATGAAAACAACATAAAAACATCATAAACACATCCAAACGGTCACTGGTTGTGAGACCAGTAACAAACTTTAAATTGTATCAAGTGAAAACATCAGTAAACATCAAATATGTTGGTCAATGGTCCTGTTATTATGGGCCAAAAGCAACTCTAAACAGGTTAGGTTTTCAGCCTTGATTTAATGGAATGATTTGCAGTTTTCGGGAAGGTTGTGTCCAGGTTTGTGGAGCATAGGAACTAAATACTGTTTCTCCATGTTTGGCTCTGGTTCTGAGTATGCAGAGTAGACCAGAACCAGAAGATCTGGGAGGTCTGGAAGGTTGATACGGCAACAACAGGTCTTTAATGTATTTTTGGTGCAGAGCTTTTAGGGCTTCGTCCAAAAAGACATAAATTACCATAACTAAAACCAGTGTTAAACTACAATGATAAACACTAACTAAATTGTGAATAAAACTATTACGTTTTTGTCTGAAAGCCATGACTAAAACGTCAAAATTAACCCTGCTGGATTGCATCTAATCTGTGATTTCGCTTAAGGCCCTCTGAATGTTCTTTAGAAGCAAGAATTACATGCTTCCCCGCCATTTAAGTTTCCACTTTCACTTCTGTCCCAGCGCCACCTGATCTGTGCGTCCGTCTGCAACCGGACGGCGGGGGCGTGGCGGAGGTCCCGACGTCATATCAGCCGCCGCGCTCCGATTGGCTGTGGACTCTCACCCGACACAGCTGAGATTGTTTTCTGCAGAGGAAGCTGCTGTTCCTGTTGGTACGATCAGCCCTGTCTTTGCCCGCGGAATGAAGCCACACTTTGTGCGTTCACCGAGGACGACATGAGCAGAACAACGTCGTTCGTGTGATTGTTGCAGAGAGCAGGAAAGAAAGAGAAGGGGGTGGGAATCCTGGCTGAATGAGCCGGAGCGGATGTTTCTATAATCTGTTTGAACCAGACTCTGACACCGTCTGGAAGCCAAGGTAAGGGGACACAATCCTGACTCGTCTCACTTCGATTCTTTTTTTTTGTTTTTGTTTCTACCTCCCAGCAATACGGTGATTAAAAACAAAAGCAAAAAGTATCTTTCTATTTATGTCGCACAGCCTTTAAAGTGCCAAATGCCCAGATTAGAGGACCACTGTTGGAGCTGCTCTTGTTCACCGAAGACTGAGACCAAGCATTCGTCCGGAGCGAACTGGTTCGCCTCCAAAGCTGAAGAGATGATGTCCATCATCACCGCGATGCTCAGCAGCGCCTACGGCTCCCTGCTCGACGTCCGCACCGCCAACCTCATCCGCAGGGGTCTGGTCCTGTTCACGGTGGGGGTGTTTCTTGCGCTGGTGCTCAACTTGCTGCAGATCCAGAGGCATGTCACTCTGTTTCCAGAGGAGGTGATGACAACTCTGTTTTCATCCGCTTGGTGGATCCCACCGTGCTGCGGGACAGGAGCCGGTGAGTGGCCCTTTATGCAGTTGTGTCAGTGTTTTGATGCTAACTTCGGGACACGTTTATGCAACATCGGCCATCCTTTTAAAGCGGGAAAAAACGACTCGTACACGGAAGTTCGTCGTTATTTATCCTACAAATAGGGCGCAGCATTCTTTCGACCCGTTTCCTGATGCATACTTGCGCTTTTCATTTACAAACTACGGTCTAAATTTGGTATGTCTGCCAGCTTGTTATCAAAAAGCCTGAGCGCAGACATAATGGAGATGCCTTGCCCTGATTGGCTGCACACTACGTGAGCTGCGCGCTCATTGGTTGATGTCATAACGGGTGAGTTGAAGGCCCTCCCCGAAAACCCCGGACACACATCCGTGTTTGGCTCCTCCCTCCATGTGCTGCAGGGCGGAAGACAAAACTGCAACAGAAAAGCGAACTCGCTTTGTGTTTTTGATATTTTGCGGACGCTTCTCTGTGTCTTTTAAAGCCGTTTTTATATTTTTGTTTTACAAAATTGAAACAAATCGCAATTTAAAATGATCCATAAGAGTAAGATGTGTCATTTACAATCATAAAAAAGCAACAAATTACCCCAATTTTGACCTATTTATTTATTTTTGAAGAATGACAGTTGGGTCTAGGTGGTCATTATCAATATAGATATTGATAATGATGAATTTGTAACAAGACAGAGGTGGTCGTAAAGGATATCAATTACCTAACTGCAACCAGGCATGGGGGAGCTGCTCCTAATCTAACAATAATCCAGTGAATATTACAGTTTTATTAAGTTTATCAAAAATGTATTAATTCTAATTTAGATTTTGATACATAAATGGACAACATGGAAAATAAAAATCTACTAAATTTGACAGCAGCTTTAAGGTTAACCTGTGCACAACAATGTACCCGTAATGTACATGTGTACATGTGTGAAATGTTTAATATAAGCAACTGTAGATGAAATATATAGTTGAACCGATTTAGGCTCGCTATTTGGCAAGAAACCGGTCGGTTTTGTGTTTGTTGCTCGCCATTAATGAGGGGAGCCATATTTTAAAGTGGTACCGGCTATCTCATCAGACAGAGCATGCTGTCAGCCACGTCAGAGACAAAACGTTCTTAGCTTTCCGTTTTCGTACACACTTATGTTAATATGCAGGGTTTGTTTTCATCTAGTTTAGTTCTCAAACAAGTTGTTTCAAACCACCAAAGGTGTTTGTCTTGCAGGCGAGGGAATAGTGCAGGAGCCTTTTTTCAGTCAGCTGACAGATGGTGTGCAGCAAAATGTAAGGGGGGGGCGGGTTGCAGATAATCTTCCACAGCTCTGTCAGGATCTGTCCACTGGGAGTCACAGAATTTTCTGCTCATCTTGAATAATTTGCCCCGGTTTGTTCCTCTTTTTGTGTTGTTGCAGCTGTTATCGGCCTTCTGTACCCCTGCCTCGACAGCCATTTGGGAGAGCCGCACAAGTTCAAGAGGGAGTGGGCCAGTGTGATGAGATGCATCGCAGTGTTTGTCGGTATCAACCATGCAAGTGTTGTATCCTTTCTCAACGGGCTCTTTTCAGAGCTGCTCAAAACCACTCCAGGTTTGAGATCAGAGCGTATTGGTTTGGACTGCAAGTAACACAATGACCGCCTTTTGCATTTGGTATTGATGGAACTTGGTCACGACCGGTCAGACAAATATTTGCTTGCGAGCGCAGTCCTGTTTTGACGTCAATCTGCTTGACTTTGCCCTTAACTTAACGTAACCCAGAAACTAGACTTTGCCAACAACGTGCAGCTCTCCCTGACCCTGGCGGCCTTGTCTTTGGGCCTGTGGTGGACATTTGACCGCTCCAGAAGTGGCTTTGGCCTGGGCATCACCACCGCCTTCCTGGCTACGGTCATCACACAGCTGCTGGTCTACAACGGCGTTTATCAGTGAGTCACACAGTTTGCCATCCCCATGTTGTACACGTCGGTCCAAAGACAGGAAGCCTGACTCTTGGGGAGTTGAGCTAACAATAGAGCTAGGATTTTATGGTTGCACCCATATCATTGGAGAATCAATAAACAGCTTCACCATGACTGGTTTAAAATAGCTGGAACTGCATTTGCAGGAATTTTTAAACTACTTTATTTTTCATTAAATGTAAAACATTCTCTGTGTGTAATATGCACTGAAGAAGTGTGTTTTACTCAGGCTAGTCTTGGTCATCATTTAGCCCTAAATATTTTTAGGCTAAATGAAGACTGCATTCACACTAAGCACTAACAATTTGCCAACTTTGTCTTCAAACACACAAATATCTTAACTCGTATAAGATATTCAGTCCAAATGATTCACAAATGTTTGATTTCCACACTGAGTGAAGCAGAAAATCTTTTTGCCCATAAAATTCTTTAAATACATTTAGTTACTTCTTAACTTTTTTGAATTTGGTCATTCTTGCTTTAATCACCTTACCTTTTCCTTTTTATTTCGGTTTACTTTTTGAGAAATCTGCTGACAGCAGTTTATTGCTTCTTGATTTGTAGTTGTTGGTGAATAAATCAGGTTGTCATGTTGTGACAAAACTACAAACCCCATAATGAAGGAAAGCAGTAAATCCAAAGAGGAATTTATCGCCTGATTAAAAATAGCTTTTCTGCACTTCTGTAGAGGGAGTCTATTATTGAAACTTGACTTAAAACTTTGTTTAGTTAATTAAAATGGAATCATCCTTGATGATTATCCTCCGGCTCTTCCTTAATTTGGAAAAAGTGCCTATTTAAGGAGGTTTGGCTTCAAACAGTGATTTCAATAGTTGGCTAAAACCCACTATTTATAACTTTAGCTGAAGCGTAAACCAAGAAGGCATTGTAGTTTGATAATTGCGGTTTTGAAACCATAACTTCTTAGATCTCACATAACGTACTTTTGCCCCAATCTGCTTACCAATTTGGCCAAAAACAACTAGGGCCATTTAAATGAATTTTAAACCCGGAAATGATCGTTTCTGCCTCATTATGGCAAAAGCCTTAACAGTCCTTTTTAACAATCTTTTATTAATTTCCTCTGTTTCAGGTACACATCCCCAGACTTCTTGTATGTGCGCTCCTGGCTCCCGTGTATATTCTTCTCAGGCGGTGTTACTGTGGGTAACATCGGACGGCAACTGGCCATGGTAACGTTTGCTGCCTCTTACTTTTGTTTTCTAAATGAAGGGTTTAACTTGCAAACTGATGGGTGTAATAACACTTGCGTTACACAGCTGTAAGGCGGCTTGCTGTTGTTTGGCAGACCAGTAAATCTGCCTCTGAAGCAAGGGTGGAAACTTGCTGGTTCTGCATCTGTTGGCTACCTGTGTTGGTTCCCATTGACCAATCAGAGGCCACTACGGTTTAACTCTGAATTTCAACTTGCCCGTCAACATGACGACAAGTTTGGCACGTACCACTGAAACCTCTGCAGCTAAAACAGAGATTTATTTTCTTCTGCTTTTATTTGCTCAGATCAACCTCGCAGCATACATCTCCATCAGCCTCTGCTCTCTTGATTAAAAAAAAAAAAAAAAAAAAAAAAAAACATGACTTCAAAGGACCCCTATTCGCCACACATGCTTTTTTAGCAATTATGAAGCGGAGCCACAGAGCTCACAGATAAGATTGAAAAACGGTTTAAATTTGTGCAAAGAGCAATAGACCCCCCCCCCCCCCCCAAAAAAAAAAAAAAACCTCAACCCCCTGCTTTTCTGTCATAATTATCCCATCAAGTCAGCTTTGATGTCTTCATTACGCTTGTGCCTGGAAGCCTCACCTCATTCTGTCTGTAAAGTAAGAGTCCCGTCACTCCCTCAGTTTGACTCAGCGAGAGCGTGAAAGCAGATTAAGAGCTCTTGTTTTTCACAGTCGCTGCGAGGCGCTGAGAGCCAGTCAGGACTCGGCTGACCAGAGGGTCATTCGCCGCTTGTTGTTTTTGTTTACGAGGAGGCCTGTGGAATGCTGGCACAAGTCTGAACTCGTGGTTTTGTCCGCCGTTTTTTTTCTTCTTCTGGTACTGCAGCTAATTTATGAGAAAGATCCATGGGGGGAACCAACTTGTTGTTTTTTGTCTGTTTGTTTTTCTCGCAGGAAAATGTTTTTTTTTTTTTTTTTTTCTTAGAGAGGTCTCTCTTGTGTTTTATCTTTAAGCCTGTTATGGTGGAACGATTTGTTTAGCTGAATTTTCCACACGGGCCCTGTGAATGAACTGAAAAAGTGAATTGCCTTTTCGACTCTTTTACCATAGCTTCAGAGTTGAGGGTTAAAAATACCGTTTTTTTTTTTTTTTTTTTTTTTTTTTACTGCTAATGCTCAAACTATACTTAATTTTTTTCCAAATGTTCCCTCAGAAAGCAGAAGAGAAAAAAATTCTACTGACTTAAGCTGTTGCATTAGTTCAGGCGTCAGCAATATCAGCAGTTGTTTTCAAGGGTTTCCTAATAAGCATTTTTTTTTTTTTTGCGCCCAATACTGAGCCGAGTCATTTTAAATTAGCCTTTTCTCTATGCTAAATGCCATTAACGTTAATACAATCTGTGCCAGTAGCCTCAGATTGAAGAAAATGTATAAAAGTAATTTCATAAGTAATTGATTGTCTGTGTTAAAATTGTGTCCCACTTGCCTTATTCAACCAAGGACGTTCTGGACATTGCAGCGTCTGTTTTTCTTTGCAGCAGTGGTTATTTCCATCTGTAGTACATCTTCAGACTAGGACATTATACACGCACAACAATAGCCTATGATTGAAAACTGAGTGAAATCAAAGAGTCTGATACCAAACATTTAGATGTAGCTTGTCATTTGTTTGTGTTGTTTTTTCTTCTTGCTGCATTCAGCTGATTGAAATCTTCTCTGTCTTCCCTCAGGGGGGCGTTGAGAAACCCCACATGGACTGAACGGCGAGCTGCACATCTCCTAAAGAGGCAAAGATGAAGCGAGGAACAGTTAAAGCAGAAATGGATTAACGGGATGGGGAGGGAATGAGAAGGATAACCTTAGGAAAAACTGACTCCTTGTTTTTTTTTTTTTTTTTTTTTTTTTTTTACTCCATCCTGGTCAATTACGCCCTGTCAGCTAACGTGCCATGTCCTCCAAAACCTCCTCACAGCCAAACGAATCGTCATTCCCGTTGTCCTCCAATAGCATTAAGGCATCCTTCACACACAACTGGAGGATGGACTTTGCCTTGTTTTGCTTTTCTGTTTTTGATGTGACGATTGGACACACAATACTTTTTTTTTTTTTTTTTTTTACATGAAGTGGATTCCTTTGTGTGTGAATGTTTGAGCGTGGATGTATTTTTGGTCTTCGCAGAAAAGACGCAATGATGTTGCAAAGATCTTTTGTTTTTTGTTTTTTTGGTTTTTTTTGGCCTGACATGGTATGGTCACAAAAGGGAATTATAGTCTAAACCATGACGCACCTGTCTTCTCTCTTAAATAGAAACATGTTCGTAGGCATTTCATGTTCCCGGTCAAACCAAATTGAAGTATTTATTTTTGGAAAGTTTTCACTAAACTAGCAAAGTGTGTGTGGGATACGGTTTGACGCTTTCCGGTTTTTGAGGAATAGTCTGGGGGAATCATTTGCTTTCTTTCAAATTTAGCCATGACCCATTTTGCCAAGAACCTTCTTTGAGAAGACGTCTAGGTTTGCAAAACTCTGAAAGTTAATTGTCCGATCTGAAATATGCAACAATTACACAGCGTTGTCACCGACCCATAGAAGATGCAGGGCTTCAGATTTATTGCTTCATAGTGGATCAGAGATTCAAAGCTGGGATTTAAATTTAAAAAAATCAAATTTTCTCATCAAAATAGATTGGGCTAAGCTGTTTAAGAGTAACTGCATCTTCCTGTGCAGTTAATTTAGACTTAATTTACATTTTCCAGAGCCTCGTAATTCTAAGAGCAGTTTATTAGCTGTAGTTCTGTCACCTGAGCAAAGTTGGAGTTTTATGCGAGGCCGTGTAGACTTCATCTGATATGAGTAAATAATTGCTTATTTCTTGCATCAGGCCTCGCAGGCTCTTGGTTCTGCAGCTGGACTCATTTTAAGAGTTTCTAATTTGGAAATTGGGCTTTGAACATGGGGAGGAAAAACATGTTTGCTTAGCTTTTCTGCAAATGCTAAAACAAGGCTTGTTGTTTGGTAAGTTTCAGTAAAAAAAAAAAAAAACGAAACTTTAGCTCATGGAGTTGAGCTTTGCATTTGTTTTCAGGGTTTTAGTAGAAAGCAGATGGTTTCCCACAGCGTTGATTCATGTAGATGTTGATAGATGGAAGAAAAAGCAAAAAGGGGCGGTAAGTGAAAAGTGCCATTGTTCAGAGTATTCTGCATTAATTGAGTGTAAGCACATGCATTTGGGTTGATGAGGTGCACTGTAAGATATCTGGGGTACAAACCTCTCAGCCTCCTCTTTTGAATTTGATCTTGTTTTTGCATGTAAAAAAAAAAAAAATCGTATTGATTCACAGTTGGCTGTCGGTACAATACAAAAAAATTTGAGACTGTATTTTCTACTGTTTTTAGTTGCAGGCAAAAAAAAAAAAACATGATTATAATTGGAAGGAAACGAGAATGTACCACAAGTATATCCACCTGTAGGAGCGAAATGTCATGTGTTCACACTCATTTTTCCAGACGCATCTAAAAAAAAAAAAGGTATCTCTGATAGTTGGGGAACACACGCCGATCAAATGTGCGGGCGGGACATTATTACTTAAGATTTGCAATCTGTGATTGCCTGTGTTTTTATAGAATTTAGTGCTTTTGTCACTATAAGGGTTTAGTTTTCTCTTTTTGTTTAAAGATGACTTCATTAGTGCTTCTGTGTGTTTAAAAAAAAAAAAAAAAAAAATCTGCTGACGTAATCACACAGGTATTACCACACTAGACCTACAGTATCTTTAGTGTTTAGGGGTCAAAAGGATCAAGTGCAATCACACCACACATGAGCCGATCTTTCTTCTTATTTATTATTCCTGACAAAGGCTTAAAAATAATCTCTGTACATGCAGTGTGAATTGTTTGGCGAGGAAAAAAAGCAATAACTTTTTTTTTTTTTTTTTTTTTTTTTGTCAGATTTCATGCCTTTTGAGTCAACACCAATGGCTCTCACCAGAGACAAGATTAAAAAGTTTATTTGTTGTGTCAAACTGTTGATAAATCTCATTTTGTAGCATTATCTAAGGCCGAGATTCTCAACCCGGGCCGTGGGGGCACACCGTCCTGCATGTTTTAGGCTTTTCCCTGCAGCCGCGCGCCTGACTTTAAGGAACCGGTGACCAGCAGGCCTCTGCAGCACTCGATTGCATGCTGAGCGGATCACGCAGTCATTTGAAGCAGGTGTGCTGGCGCAGAGACATCTAAAAAAATGTAAGAGTGTGGCCCCTGAGGGCCAGGATTAAGAAGAAAAAAAATGGATGAAAGGATGTTTTGAAATACTTTCAGTGGCAGACTGATTTAAGTAGAGTCTGCATTCATTCAGGTATGCTAAACAAGAGAGGAAGCTTTATTTATTGTTTTTTTTTTTTGTTTTTTTCCTTCTTCTGGGTGGCGAATCACCTTTTATTTCGATATGTTTTAGTTATGTGTGTCTTAAATTTGAGCATTGTATCGTTTTTTTGCTACCTTGAGTTCAATTAAAAAATAAAAAAACTGACAAGGTTATCTGTGTCGTCATTAATGTCATGAAGGATGGAAGAATGAAGACTATAAATGCGGTGAAAGAGTCGATGCTTTGTTTCGGATCAAATGTAGTTTTAAAAAATGATTTTATTAAGTACAAAAGGCTGTCCAAACCAGTCCTATGTGAAAAGTAATCCAACCCCTGAATTATCTTTGGTTAACCACGTTTGTTTAGTTATATAAATTCTCACCAGCTTCACAAAATGGAGTTAGCTCAGAAATGTCAAAAAGCCCCACCTCCAGCCATCAGTGTCGTGCGCTCTTCCGCTATTAAGCATTATTACTGTGTGACATTAACACTTTAAAGAAATCGGTGAGAAACGCTAAAGAATAAAAGTCATTATAAATAAAAACATACATTAAAAAAATACAAATAATGTTTGTATTACTGCATATGCAAGAATGTCTTGTATACATCTTTTTTTTAAGGATAAAATAAGCCACTGGAATAAATATCTGGACCACAGATCAGCAGCTTCTCTCTGCCTGCACAGGTAATGGGGGGAGTGGGACAGAAGCGGAGAGGGGAGACGAGACTGTCTGATCTGCTCCAAAGGTTGCCATACAGAGTTAACATTCAGGGCTTTATGAGAGAATTGTTTTTTTTCCAAACCTGCTTGAACATGTTTCTTCAACTTCTTTTCCACACTCACCGTTGCTCTGGACTATTGAGCCTAAGTTCTTTAAATCCTCCACCTTCTATATCTCCGCTCCATTTAACCTCACGGCTCCACTTGGGTCCCTCCTATTTACACACATGCATTCTGTCTCGCTCCGGCTACCCTTCACTCCTCTCCTTTCCAGGGCAAATCTCCATCTCTCCAGCTTTTCTTCCACCTGTTCCCTGCTCTCACTCCAGATCATAATATCATCTGTAGGCATCATAGTCCGTGGAGATTCCTGTCTGGCCTCATCTGTCAACCTGTCCATCATCACAGCAAACAAGAAGGTTCTGAGCTCATCCTTGATGCCGTCCCACTCCTCTGTCACACCCACAGCACACCTCGCCACCGTCTTACAGCTCATATTAACAACATAATTGGGTGCTCGTGCACAAAAATGACAGGTGAGGACAATTCTAATGACAATTCCTTATGGCGAAAGAGTAAATAAAGGCAATTCCACAGAGAAAGCCTTGCAGGTGCAGTGGACAGCATTACCAACAATGTGTAATATCATGTCCGGTATGTGGTGCAAACAGATATCTCACTGGCCTGACGTTGGAACCAAAGTACGTTGTGTCATTCAAGCAGCTCCATGATGTGGTCACCCAGCTGTTTGCAATGTTGTGCAGTCTCGGTATGCTTCTGGAGGGCTCCACACAGCACGTCAGCTGACTGTCGGATGCTGCAGCAACAGCTGCACTGCCCTGTGGATGCACAAATTACACACACATCTTAGGCCCGCTATGCATGATGACCACCCGCTAATTTCCTTTTACGGGTGCATTACATTAGGCCTGTATCAGATTATTTCTTTTATGATGAGCTGAGTGCCTCATCATAAAAGAAATGATGAGCTGAGTGCCATCAGTGAGATTGTTTCATATCCTAAATAATGTACCAAAAATGACTTTGGTTCTTTTACGTTAGGGACAATAGAAGTTTGTGTTGAAGTAAAAATAATCATTATTCGTGTCATTTGTTTGAGAATATTAAACACCAATCACCACTGTTAGTCCTGGCAAGGTTTGAAAATTCACTTTAAAATCAGCACGTTGTAAAAAATATATAAACCCCCTTTGGCTCATAGGAACTCTGGAGGAGCTACGGAGATCCACAGCTCAGGTGAAAGAATCCGTCATGAATACAACCATTAGTCGCGCATTCCACAAATCTGACCTTTATGGAAAATGGGCTAGAAGAAAGCCGTTGTTTGATAGAAAGCCATAAAAAGTCCTATTTTCAGCACAAGCCATAAGGGCACAGCAAGCAGACGAAGGTGCTCTGGTCAGATGAGACTAAACCAGGTTTTTTTGTTCTGCATATATGTTTGATGGAAAACCTTCAATAGAGCGCAGTGGTGGCAGCATCCTGCTGAGGGGATGCTTTTATTCAGCCGGGACAGAGAAGCTGGTCAGAGTTGGTGGGAAGATGGTTGCAGCTAAATGCAGGAAGACTGCAAAAGACTTTAGATCAGGGTTGGAGGTTTACCTTCCACCATGGCAACAACCCAAAAGCATACTGCCTGCTACAATGAAATGGTTGAGATCAAAGTATATTTATTCTTTAGAAGGGCCTAGTCCAAGTCTTGACATGAACCCAATTGACAATCCGTGGCAAAAATGTATATTAATAGCTGTCCACAGTTTGAGCTATTTTACAAAGAAGAATAGAAAATGTTATTATTTAGATGTGCAAACCTGATAAAGACAAAACCCAAGGGACTTGCAGCTTTAACTGCTGTAAAAGGTGGTTTGTAAGAGCCAATAATGTAATATCTACCAGTAATGTTAAAACATAATGTATGATAAGTTATTAGGTTATTGACTGCATTTTATGAAAAGCAATAAAAAACTAAAAGTGTTATACCTGTAACACTCATTGGTTACATGAACGACGTGATCTAACTGCCATGTAATTCATCAAATATTCCTCAATATATGAAAAAGATTGCATGTCTCAACAATTAAACAATATATTTTCCTTATTTAAGAGGAGATGATGCTGCATAATACTTATTCTTGATGAATGGATATAAGGACTATATACACTATTCCTTTTTTATAACAAGATGCAGAAACATTGCTTAAAACCTTTGATAGCCAAGAAATGCAGAGCCTATTGGTGGGTTTTATAATTATCAGAGGCAGTTGGTACGTTTTAAAACAATTTATTTCATGCTACAACAATAACGTTATAACCATTCAATCACAATTTGTATTTTGGTTCAAAAACATACAAACTATGCAAAGTTAGAGGTTGCTACATGTGTTCAAGTTTTGATTCAGAGCAGCTGAATAAAAAATGAATTTCGCACATTTCTGATTTTTTCCTATAAAAACAAAACAATCAAAAACCTGTGCATCGTTTTCCGTCCACTTATCAGTGATGCTATGTTATGTTGGACTATCAGAAAAAAAACACCAACAATGTAAATTGAAGTTTGTCGTTGTAACAAGACAAAATCTGAGAAAGGTAAAACGGCAATTTTTTAAATTAATTGCTTGAAAAAAAAATGCTTCCATTTAACTTTAAAGCACAAGAACTTCCTAAACATCACACATTCAACACAGGAAAGCTTCTCCTGACACCTGTTAGTGGAAAGAAAAACAGATCACCTCTCTGCCATTGTTGCTGAGGAAAGTTACCAACACAAGCGGCTTCGACTATAGCCCTTTGATTTTATTTAAGTCCTGAACCATATCAAGATTAAGCTGTCTGGAAAGCTGGTGACTGGCTCTGCTGCTGCGGCCAAGATGGGGACGCTCCATTGTCCCTGTGCTCTGTCTGTCTCCAAAGCCACCATGATGTCTTTGGCTGCATCTTCCCTCTCCTTCCTCCTCTTTGTGAGACCGTCTCCGATGGGCCAAATAGCCCTGGAACTGCTCCCCCCCCCTTGTTTGTCACCGGGATCATGAGGGACTGCCCCTCCTGCTCTTCCTGCCTCTGTCTGCCCCGTCCCAGAACGCGCCTTTCTGTAGGGCAGACTTCTATTTATACTTAGTGGGGGACTGACAGTTAACCTTTTGCACTGGGGGGAAATTTCTGGGAGCGCAGCCAATGTCTGCAGGCTATTTTGAATGAACCCCTCACTCTGATTATCTATCTATCTATCTATCTATCTATCTATCTATCTATCTATCTATCTATCTATGCTGGGGCAATGATCCTGTGCCACACGCCCTCTCTCCTCTCTTTCCTTCCCCTCAGGAAGGATAATTGGCTGAGCTTCAACCTCCTTTCATTTGCAGCCACAGCAAACTGAAAGACTCCATTAAGGCACCTCCTCTCTGCCAACAACAACGTCCCCCCCCCCCCCCCCCAAACACACACACACACACCCCTTTCCCTCCCCTTTCTCCTCTCGCCCAAAAAGCTTCACCCTTCCTTCAGGGCACTCAGACGAGCCCGACCCGGGCCTGATCTGAGCTATCGATCCGCCCCAGCTACAGGTTTGTCCTGACAGACGTCTCCCTGCTGCATGTTGGTTTTTTTTTTTTTAAAAAAGGTCTGCGGCTCAACAGCTTGGAAAGTTTTACCTGCTATGACTTATTTCTTCACACGTCACCTTTTATATCCTAAGATATGATCGCTTTGAAGTAAATGTGGCACGGAGTCAGTCAGGTTGAACACTTTGTTTTTATCCAGATGGCCACAGCTGAGGGGAAATCAATCTTTATTGATTGCAGGGCAGGACGGTACAATGCAGCCACCACAACAACATAGAAACATACAGCATACAACACAGAGAGGCAAGCAGGAAATTTCCAAATATGTCCCAAAGAATAATTACAAGTTTCCGTGCACTCGTTATCGATAAATATTACGTATTACCTTTGCACTGTGAATAATTTTTTTTAACCATGCTATTTTTGCAGAACCACAACACACAACTTTAGTGATTGTAAAAAACAAAACAAAAAAAAGCATTATATCATATATAAAGTGTTAAACACAGCAATGCAGCCATGCTAATATTTAGTTACATTTCCCTCAGCACCTTTTTGTAACCATTGACAAGCTTCTGGCAGGATTCTGGCCGGATATGTCCATAACAAAACCAAGTTTGATGTGTTCTTAGGGATCATTGCTCAGAACCCCCTCTTGTGTCCACAGAACCCTCATCATGATCCTACCACCACCATGCCTGACAGTTGAAACTGAGTTAACAAGTTTCACCTTAACTCCTTGCAATACAATTCTTGTCAGCCAAATAACCCAATCTTTGTCCCATTGACACCCCACCACCACCCCACCGCCCAAAAACATGTTTCTCCCGGATGCATTTGACCTATTCATGGTGACAGCTGCAGACCTTAGAGGTGTGGATATTGTAACAGGAGCGTCTTCCTCAGCCGACCCCTTCCTAGCCAGTGTTGATGTTAAACCCCCATCATTGGAAGCCCAGACAGTCGTGTCCCATCATCTTTCAGACCCCAGGGCCGTCAGGCTCCAGGGTTGTTCTGGAACATCCTAATTTCTTCTCATCTGAAAGTGACGATTCGGGTCCGATGGTTGTAACTTTCAGTATACATTGTTTAGTACAATAAAAAAATGGTAAGGATGAAAATAATAATGAAAAACATAAAAAAAAAAATTTGTCCATTTGATCTGAGCACCTTTGATTAAACAAATAATACCAATGTTAATGAGTAAATAAAAAAAATTTATTTATAAAGCAACTTTCCCAGACAGAAATCTTAGGGGGCTTCACAATGGTAGAGAATAAAATGAAAACATGATTCAGATTTCCCCCCACCCAAAAAAACAAAAAACAAATTCAATGACAGGGGTCATTAAGAACAAATACACATTGATATTTTTTTAACAATCTTGAGGAAAACAGTACTTAAACGTGAATGTCTTCAGTTTCTGTTTGCTATTACTCTCTTGGTGATAAAGTGAATTCACGCGCACACATGTATTATACACATGTATAAGGAAATCTCAGCCATGCTACTGGGTACATTTTCCCCTCTACACAGATTCATTCAAGCAGCTCAAAGAGTTAAACACAAATAAAAAGTGAATTATTTTTCTCTCTGCAGCATTTTCTCCCACTTCTGCTGTGAGCAAAGTTCCAGGAGGGGACTAAATCTGCACAGGTTCACATTCATATTTATGTAAAACGTGTGTGTCGTAAGTCACTTAAAGTAAGCAAGAAAGTATTTTCTTTTGTTCAATTCTTTGAATCCGTTCTGGTCATATTTGTGAACTTTTCCAATAATAAAATAAAACCTCCACTGCATTCTGCTGTCTTTCTTTTAATCTGTATCCAAGAAATTCTCAGAACCCCTCTAAAAAAAACAGTAAAACCCAAGCACCTGTCATGGAGGAGCTTTTCCTCCTGATAAGATGAAGAAATTGTCTTTCTGGTAACCACCAGATGACAGTGTTTATCCTCTCAGCCTGTCTGGACAGGACATCTGCGGACCCCTAGTGGAGGGACAGGAAACTGAAATGTCTTCTGATTTTAGAGAGCTTCTCTGGCCAGCATTTCTGTATCATTTTTTGATAATGAAAGCGTTCTCAGCCTTAAGTAATCATAAGACGATTGTTCTCCTGTGATATGGAAAAAAAGCTCCTAAAGTATTAAAAAAAATGTATTCCCAAGTGAGGAAATCCTATTGATAACTTAAAAAAAATACAAAATGCATTAGCAGTTTCTTTAAAACCCCAATAAACGTACATCTTGCATTTCAAAAAAATATTAAGTATTGAGCGACAGCAGGAAAATTATTGTTAGAATGTTCATTTGGCGCGGCGGAGAGCGGGCTGAGTCACATGCATGATGGAAAAGGTCAATAAAATGGATTGAGAGTGAGGAAAATCCTTGCACACTCTTATTTCTCTGCCAAAAGGTCTTTGGCAGCATTAATGTGCTGCTCTCGCTGATAGATAATGAAAGATTGTGTGTATGTTTAAATGATGGAGGGGGAGAGGGAGGGAAGGGGGGCCGTTTAGGTCTACTGAGTCTTCATTACACCAGAGCAGAGTCCACTCCTGTCCTTTGCCCTCGCTCCTTGCCTCTGCTGGCCAGGAATAATGAATTACAGTGGATGCCATGGGAGGGAGAGAGGGAGGTGGTGGTGGGGGTGAATGACTGGAGTCCATTTTAGATCAAATTACCTCTCAGATCCCATTCAAATGGCAGTCTCAGGCTGCTCCTTGCCTTCACTGTGTACCCCTGTCTGCAGGGTAAATGATCCCTTCACACCTCCTTCCCATTAACACATTTTAGTGGCCAGTACCCCCACCTTTCCTGCTTTGCTCCATAGTAAAAATCACCCCAAAATACTGAAATAAATAAACTGTGAATCAACTTTGAAAGGGTAAACAACAGCCATCGCGGTGTTCATCATGGTGGGATTTATCCGTTCAGTCAGCGCGCTCAGCCACATCCGTGTTGCGTTCCCCCTCGTCCTTCTGTGGGACAATAATAAAAATGACAGCATAAACCTGTGGTAATACCACATTATGCATGCAATCCAAACAAATCCTTGCCCGTGTAAATTAAACACACCTACTGCATCTGGCTGCCCAGATCAGACTCTGTAGAATCAGCCAGGCCAGTAATGTTGAAAAGTCATGGAATAAATCAAGATCCATCACATTACCTGTCCTGAGGTCTAGCAATTTTGGGAAATCACAGACAAAGAAAGACTAAAGGCAGAGCACAGCTCGGGATTTACTTTAGGGGAAACAGGGAAGTAATGAAGCAAAAGAGTGTGAAATGTCTCTGCTAATGCAAGATTAAAAGAGATTAATAAATAATCTTGATCATTCTGGACCACTTTTTTTCTATTTAACATGTTATAATCACAAAATCCCATGCATTTTGTTGGGATTTAGTAGGATAAACTAACACAAAGTAGAGGACAAGTGTGGAATAAACCAAAAACAAAGCATGGTTATAACAATTTTTAAAACAACTTTGAAAAACGTAAAATGATTTGTATTCAGCTCTCCGACACTTTGTAGAACCATTTTATCCCAGAATAACTGCAGCTCTGAATGCAGGAAATCTCTCTAGACATAGAAATCCATGGCCGTTCTTCTTTACCTCACAGTCAGTCAGACAGGATACAGAAGTGGTTGATGACAACAATTTCTTGCTAAATTCCCAATTAGATTTCACTCTGGGCTTTGACTGGACCGTTCCAACACATAGATGCTTTTATCTGGCAACATATTTACTCTCAAGAACTTTATGGCTTCTAAGTAGAGTTCCTCCAGTATTACCTTGTATGTATCGACCAACCCTGACCAGCTTCCTGTCTCGGCTGAAGAAAAGCATCCCCTTGCCACTACCATGTTTGACCATGGGGGCAATGTTCAGGGTGAAGAGTTAGTTTTTGTCATTTTGCCTCTAAGCTACAAAGTTCTCTTTTGTTTCCATCTGACCAGAACGCCTTCATGTTCTCCAACAAACCTTTCAGGTCTTAACACAAATGCTGTTTTTTACTGTGACTAAATTACTCACAGTTAATAATTTGGGACTTCTGAAGACAACATACTGGACTGGGTTTTATTTAGGGCGGATCAGTGTAAAGAGGGTGAATACAAATGCATGCCGCACTATTCAGATTTATTTCTCTTTTTTTTAATAAATGTTGTGTCTTTTTTCATTCCCAGTTATGCTGTATTACTTTATGTTGGTCTGTCACATAATTAATCCCAGTAAAATACATCAGAGTTCATTGATTTTATGTGAGGGAGTAAAAACGTTCTCAAGACACTCTCTTTCAGCTTTAGTTATAAACAAAAATTGTCCAAATTCTAAATATCTTTTAGATTTAAATTACAGAATATAGCCTAAATTTGCTATCACTTTTGAATATTATAAATTCACCGGGCACGTATTGATCCTAAAGCCCTAAAAGTCCGTGTTTGCCATGTTTTGATAAGTATCTGTGTGTGGGCGGGCATGCTTTGCACCTCTCAGCAGAGAAACGCTCGGAGTTGGCAGAGTTGAAAGTCAGTGCAATTGGCGAGCTCATGCTCCCGATAAGTGACAAATTCACGACATATCCGCAAACTGGGGGGTAAAAACAACTCAGGTGCAGCAAGGTGGGAGGTGGGGTGAAAGGGACCCGGGCGCACATGGCACTTCCAGGGGAGTCCAGCACTATTTTGGCAAGTTTAACTGCAAAGGGCGCGGTGCCACACAGGGAGAGGGGGTCGGGTAACTGCTTCTGGTTGACCTCCTACAACTATAATTAAAGCTGGGAGCTGAGCGCAGGAACATAACTTCATTTTTTTTCTCACCTTTTCAAATTATTCGAGGTCCCACCCCCGCCAAATAATAATAATAATAATAATAATGGCACCTTAAAGTTTGCATATATGTTTTTATAATTTTCAGCTAAACTTTTAAAACTTGAGTTTCGCGTTTTTTATGCATATTTGTGAAGAGTCATACTCCACAATGCGTTTAATATGCTTCAATGCGCTATCGTGTGCAATAAATGATATTAGAAAAAGATGCATCATGCTGCACGACAAATCCTGTACCTATTTTCGCGTACATGCGTCAGGAGAACATTGAAAATGGTCTCGAATTTATGTGCACTTCTCGTGTTGTTCTTGGAATAGAGGCTGGTTAAACTCTTAAGAGCAAGAAATCCTTGTTTACTCTGAAGCAAGTGCTTTCCACCTGTCCATCTCCCCACTTGTTCCTCCCTTCCTGGCATGTGGAAAATCCAAAAAGCGCAAAACGTTGCAGAGGCCCGCACAGGAGAGCGGGGGGGGGGGGGGGGGACGCAAACTTCAGCGCACAGGTGCTGCTGCTGCTTTGATGAGTTTTGTTTTTTTTTTGACGTTTCTCTTTCCTTCAGACTTAGCCTTTTCAAATATTAGTTCGCTCGTTGCCCCTTTTAGTTCCCCTCAAACTAACCCTGCAGCGCTCATGTCGCATCGCAGCTTGTTTGTTCTGGAATAGTGGGAATGTAAAGCCTGGAAACTTACAGAAATAGCCTCTGTGGGCTGCGCATTCCTTGCTGTCAGAGGTAAAAGCTCCGCACTGTGAGAGCTGAAGACCTGTAGTTCATCAGGACAAGCCTACAGGGGCCTGGCACCACTTAGGCATCGCGGACATAAACTGCTGTTTGAATATGAATATGCATGGCTAAGATCATAAAGGGCTCCTGAAAGGGGAAAATATATATATATATATATATATATATATATATGTACCTATATATAAAGATTTTTTAATATATATCTTTATATGTCTAGTGTCATTCAAACTTATTTTAACATCTAAACATACGTAAAACTGGTCTTTGCAGTTTGGAAAGTTCCTGGTTAGCGCCTTTTTTGTAAACTTTGTCTTTATAGAAATTAAAAAAAAAAAGATAAAATGGGAACAAATGTAAACCAACTTTGATTTATTCATAGGTTCAGAAAATAATGACCTGCTGAGTTCAAAATAATTCACCAGGTTACTTATGTTTATTTTCCTTATGCATTCATTCACCGCGAGCTACTTTTGTTTTTTGGGGAGCAGACTTTATTTCCTTATTCATCCCTTCCTATACTTTTCATGAAAATGCCCATTTCCTTTATTTAGTTATAAAATTCTATGGGCCACTCTCATTTCTTTGTTTAATTCTCAATGATTTCCTGTTTTAGATGCAGACTGGGCTACTCTGTTTGTTTAGCCGTATTTTTATTTATCTATAAGATCATAATTTTATTCTAGATATAAAAACTTTATTCACTCTACTATAATTGCTTCAGGTGTACTTTGATCCATTTATTTAAACCAAATAAGCATTGATCATTTCATTCTATATCCTTTTACTTTTTAAGGTGCACTTTATTCACCTAGGTAACCAATTATTTTAAAGAAGACTGTACTTGTGATTGTAAAACTTGACTTTTGGGCGAGGCCTTTACTTCCTCGATCACTCACAAAATAGAAACACCTTTCCTTAAAAAAGAAGCCATTATTGACCATCAGACGGTGAGTGTTGCGCACATTCGTGCAGCTTTCTGGAGTTCGCTGGTGGGAACTCAGCTGCATTCAATTAGCCTTCATCTAATTTAGCTGAGGCCTTAATTGCGCTCAGGGTGGTAGATGTTTGCGCTAAGCTCCGTTTGAGGCTTCTGTGGAGAGAAGAAGACGAAGAAGAAGGGGGGGGGGGGGGAAAGAACAATCCCAATTCAAATGAGACTTATCTACGCCACACCGATCAGACGGATTAAGACTTATTAAAACCTATAAAAGGGCTAAAAGCAGAAGATTCGGCAGCAACAAAGTCCGCAGCGTGGTGACTCCGGAGGATTTCTCTGTAATCACAATGAAATCACGGCAAAAATAAATAAATAAAAATAAGTTATATAGACATCATCTACCTGTAGTCCAATGTGCGAGGAATAAATAAGAGGGAAATTGTTAGTGTAAAGGCAAATATTTAGTAAAAAAAGAAAGATGAACAATATTTAGAGAGTCAATGAAACAAAATACGAGCATTAATTACTTTATAGTAGATTCGGATTTTCAGATCTCACATGTTCTTTATCTACAAATTTCGGGGGGAAACAGGTGTAAATCTCACCTTTTATTTAATTGTCCACCCTTTCCAATTAGCGCTGGCTTCTAATCTTTTCTAATTCACCTGTCATGCTCCTGGGCAACCCAGGATAAGAAAAGGAAAAAAAATCAGGGGGCAGCCGGCTTCCAGACCTAAAAAAATGTCTAAAAAGGGGGAAATCATACAGGATCATCAAATAGAAGAGGCGTGCTTTCAGGTTTTTGAAAGGGCACAGGAAGCTGGAGGATTTGGTGCGACCCCTGCGATGGTGACAGAGCCGATATCTTAGGGGACCCCCATTCATCTGGAGGCAGGGATGATGACCGAGAAGAAGGGGGGATGGGGGGTGGCGGTGGGGCCGCATCTGCAGAAGGTCCCACCGCCTTCTGATCAGTGAGCTGGCACACATCACGGCGTCCATTCACAAATCCTCCTCCTGCGCGTCACCTTTTGTAGTACTCCATAGTACTGACGTATACGACAATCCTACCAGGAGAGATACAGGGGAGGAGGAGGAGGAGGGGGAGGAGGGTGAAATAAAATAGGTTATAGGAACTCAAGGACAGGGCACATGCGCACAACGCGCGCGATTGATTTGTATGCGTAGGGAGGGGTGATAAACCCATGTCCGCGCGCGCGCGTGCGCGAGACAAGAAGAGGGAGGGGGAGTGGAGCTATAAGTAAATGTTGCTGTATACATTCACTGCATGGATACAGAGGCTCAGGCTGCAAAATAAGCAGGAAATGTCAGCTTGTATATATATATATATATATATATATATATATATATATATATATATATATATATATATATATATATATATATATATAAAAAACATGACAGCAAATGTTTCCCACTTCTGCACAAGAACAGAGCATTATACATCGTGGTCGTATTTGTCAATGTGGTAAAAAAAAAAGAAATCTAGCTATGCAACATTAGCATCATATGCATGCTACAAAATTAAATAAAATAAAATTAAATAAAATTGCATGGGGTTATATACGCAGCCACGGAGAGAGTCAAGCGGCTGCAGGGCCTGCAAGGAAGGATGTGATGTTTGATTTTTAACGTGTGATAGGATTGCAGACACCGAGGCCTGTGACTGGTTTCCACAAACTGGGTTTCTGCTGCAACACAGCTACAGCTCCATGGCTCAAAAGTGTCAACGGTGTGAGCAACAACAAAAAAATAATAATAGTAAAATGAAAACAACACCTTGTATCACACAAAGCCACGCCACAACTACGTGTTTCAACTGGTTTTCTGCGCATTTATGTGGAATCCAAATGATAGTAGCTGTTTTGCACATTTTACCCCGTCTGGAGAGGCAACCAGTGTGATGAAAACAGAGAGCATTTAGTAGCTTCTTCCAATGATCTATTTATAGGATGATTCGATTTGAAAATCCTAAATAACGAGAGCTTGCACCAAACTCAACCAAAACAGCCATCAGAAAGTCAAACAACAAGAACAAAATATTAAAATCCAACCGGTTTACAGCTTAACTGGTGGTAAAGTAAAATAAAAAGATTATATTTGGATACTGCAGCCCTGTTTTGATCCTTAGCCAAGCAGGTAAGTAGACTGTGAAATGGCGACACGACCATCTTACCAACGCCCCAAAAAGCAGATATTTTCACAAACAAATGTAACAATAATGCCTATATTATTCACACTGAATGTGATGAACAGCGTTAAAAACATGATATAATAGTTCATTTTCACATTCCCTTGAACATAGTGGATAATAGTCGCCATGATGAGTGCTTGCTCTGCCAAAAATACGCAGACGGATCGGGTGATCTTTTTTTTTTTTTTTTTTTACCTTTTTTTCCTGGAAAAACAAAGATTTTCTAAAATGAACCAAGCTTTAACATTAGTTCCAGATTCTTCTGTTTTAATTTTTTTTATTTTGGATGGGTTTTTCCTTTTGCCAATTTTAAGAATAACACTGGGAGAACAAGACTGGGAGAGGGGGTGGGGTTGGGGGCTTAGTTGAAGAATATGTAATATGTTGTGGTGCATAAAAGATATCCCCATTCTAATTCTGAGTCTGCAATAGTGTCATTTCCTCCAGACGCCCCTGTTTTTTTGCTGGGGAGGTTAGAGGCCAAGCACAGGCGGTAGCGGCCTGTCTCTGGGTCCATTGTCTGCCGCTCATTTTGCGCTCAACGTTAATCTGCGCTTCCCCTCACAAGTGAGAAACAATCGCAGCGTGAGAGTGTGGCCTGTCTAATTACACCTTTCACTCTCTACTCTCCACTGTTTGGGCTGGGCGCACAGAAGCCGTGGGTGTTGCTCAGGTACGATTCAGGATTCAGATGTTCAAGTTTAGAAAGAAGGGGCGCACTTAAACCAAACAGTGATCAGGTATTCTTTCTAACCCATAGCCATTGTGCGCATGCAAGTTAGGGCTTCAACCGGGATTAGTTTAAAAGTTACAACACCAAAACAAACCAATTAACTGTGCCAACCAGCAACCAAAAAGGTGAAAGCTTGGAAATTATTATTTTTTCTGCAAAACTAAGTCAAATGAGACGGGGGGTTGCATACGATGCGAAAAATCTAATGGAATTGTTTAGAACGCTATTCCTGTTAGATTAAACCAATATCAGAAAGCATAATAAAACAACGTTATAACAGCACCTCCGAAAAACAAGCATAAGAAAACAGGTCATGCGCCAGATTACGTTTTAGAAAATCTAGATATGTTCCAAATGAAAATAAAAAGTCATAACATTTGGAAAAGACGACGCACGTTTTCTGATAGTAATACAAAAAGAAAGAAATCAGCTTTTACTCAAGTGACCCAGTGCCTCTCACTTCCTCAACGCCGCTCTTTCTGCAGATCCTTCCTTACTTACGCGAACCGCACCGGCTCCGAGAACGCTGGAACAGCACCGTCCGTCCTCGCTGGACGTTGGGGGAAAACCCCAGAAAAGCCGTCTTTAGGAGGTGGTCAGCAAAGTTACCCAAAGTTTTGTCTTTGGCGCGACTCCGGATCCCGAGCGGCGCGCACAAAACAGTTTGTTTGCATCACTGATTTCTTTTAAAGGGATATGGACCCAGTTCTGGGGCCACCGCAGGCGTCACGGCAGGAGAACGCAATCACATTTTAAATACTTGAAGCGCATCAGTTTCGGCTCTTCTTGGCCATCGCGCTTTAATCATGATGCGTTTTAGTTGCATATTGTGAAATGAAGCGATGCTATTTTGCAGGAAACAAACAAATATTTAGAAAAGAATTTAAATTCAATCATCTAGTAAATGTTAATGAACTTATATAGTAGTTTAAATATTAAATATTATTTTTACTCCATTCCTAAATAAGGATTTTTACGCATAACATTGTCCAACTGGCTTTATTTAAAGCTTTTTTATTTTAACCATAAACAGCCTAAATGTAGTAAAACTATTAAAAATGAGTTCAAATTGAACAAATAGCATCTTAATTCTACATGGTAGCTACATCTGGATATCGTGGATCTCTGTTAATGATCCTAATCAGGTCATTAACAGTATTTAAGCAGGTTTTCAACTGTTTATCGGCTGGTGGTAGTTTTGCTTTTCATCTTCAAAAGTGACCACAATCAAATCATTGGTATATGTTTTGGAGCTTATTCAACCTATGAGAATGTGCTTTCCACTAGTGCTGTTGGAAGTGTTGAACCCCCAGCTCACTTTTTACGAACCAACGCGTCAACCCTCCCGTTGTTTTTGTTGTTGTTGTTGTTTTTACGCACAAACCAACGTACATCTCCCCAAACTCCTGAGAAAAATAAAGCACAACATGTCATGAAATACTAGGTGTATCTGTGTGCATGCACCGGATTCAAATTAGGCTTTCCTCCTCGTACATGTTCGGGACTCTTCCCCTTTTACTAGGGCGAGGATGGGGCGTTTGTAGGCTGCTCCGGAGTCTGCGTCATGTGGCCCGGTTTCTGCCGTCCTATTGGTCAGAGGCACGTGTCTGGGAGGACGGTGGGTGAACGTCACTCGGGGGGCTCGCATTGAAAATAAGAACAAAACTCCAGAGTGAGAGTATTAGAGCATCAGTTTAGGAGCCTCTTTATTTACCCTTAGTTTAGTTTAGGTGTAGGCATTCCCGGGGACGCACTAACCGGATGGTGCTATAAATTGGATGGTGCGCAAATGGCAAGCGCTTTAGCTCTGAGATATCACTTGTAACACGATTTCAAGGGAATATATGAGACAAATTATGCTCTTCTCAAAGGACACTACGGCAAGGCTTTGCGTGGTGTCCAAGGCACTCACTGGTATTTGAGTTGTTTTATTTATTTATTTTACCTGTGCAGTTTTTGGGGATAACTTCCCCCAAGGTTTTTCCGCAAAATTTCTCGCTGCGGAGGGAGCGACAAAGGGGTTAACGAGCGTAAAGTGGGGGAAAGTGAATCAGTATGGAAGAAAATGATCACGGCAACAGAGATGCGGTGGAGCGGCAGGAGTCGGCGGACGAATCCAACAGAGCCATCCTCCCCTTGTTACAGGCGCCGGGGAACCTGCAGATCCCGCACCGGGTCACCAATTTCTTCATCGACAACATCCTGCGGCCGGACTTCGGACGCAAGAAGGACGTGGGCGCGCACCGCGATGAGAGCAGCCCGGCGTCGCGGGAGACCCGCGGCAGCCCCGCCGCCCCTCAGACCGAGCCGGTGGGCAGCACGGTGCCGGCGGAGGGGACCTCCACTCCGCATACGGTCACCGGGCCCAAGATGCCCGCGAAAACAGCCGAGGACCCCTTGAAATCCGGCGGGGAGAACGGAGACCAGTGCCTAAGCTCAGACTCAGACAGTTCCCAAGCCAGCTCGAACCCATCCATGTCCCAACCCATGCTGTGGCCAGCCTGGGTCTACTGCACCAGATACTCGGACAGGCCTTCTTCAGGTTGGTGGCATGACGCTTAACTACATCCACGAATATTCTCTGTAACCTGAAATACCCCGTAACACTGACCCCGGATGGCTTGACCGAGTTTTAGCAGCAGTAGAGAGAGCGATCGCTGTGCAGCGCACAAAGCAAAAATCCCTTTTCTAAAACAACAAAAGAAAACATGTATTTAAAACCTGGACACGCATATAGAAGTGGATTTTACACAAAACGCGCCATCGCGCCGAAATAAACCTAAACATTTTTTTATCTCATTATTATTACGCTTAAAACAGGATTCCAAAACGAAGAAAGCAGGCCTTTTGAGGACGCGAAAACAATAGAGGAGAAATATTTAATGTGGACGGGCAGCATTTTTTGTGATAATTTTTTTGTTTTCGCTCTCAACACAAATAAATAACAATGACATTTTTTAGAACTTTACGCACAGATTTCTTTCTAGAATATTAGTGCAATCTCGGGAGTAAAAAAATTCCCCCCAGGAGCACAAGCGTGCTGAGCTGCGCCTATTCCAGGCTGCATAGGAGCCCCTAAACTAACATTTGGTGCACTTGTAGAGCCTGGATTGGCTTTCCGAAAGTTATGTTTGGGATCGCAAACCTGCCTGCGATTTCACAACAATCGCAGCGGCGAGCTACTTGGTATAGCCATAAACTAACTCATAAATTCTCTAAAGATTACTGTCTCGCTCCAAAGTAGCTATAGTCGTTAAAGGTTTCTTGGCGTGCATAGGAAAAGTGGAGTACAACTTGTTCTCATGCATTATGTAACGCTATACTATAGAGTGGCGTGGGCATTTACTACGAGTTACAGGGCTTCAGTTTTCTTTTGACGTACAGGGTTGAATTGTTTCATTAAGGTTTTCGCGCACCGTTTCGGACGAGGGGGAACCCAGCAGGCCGTCTTTCCAGAAGGCAAATGATCCTGCTTCCAGTGTCTGTGTTGCTCAGATCCCAGATTCTGTTCACGTCCGTCCAACAAGGAGTTTCTCAAGTGGCCCACAAAAAAGTGAGGGGAGGGATTGAAAGAGAGAGAGAGATAAGCCATTTCAGTCTTTTTTCAAATTTTAAATGGACAGCAAAGACGCGGATTCTACTACTTTTCTTGCTGTCATCTATTAATATTTGTATCTATAGACTAGACCGTGTCAGTATATCCTGAGTGTGTGTGTGAGTGTGTGTGTGTGTGTATTTGTAAGAGAGCGAGAAGGAGGGGGCAGCAACAGGGAGGCATGACTGCTTTTGGAAGCCTGGAGTAGATTTTTTTTGCTATTATTTGTTCTCCCTTTTCAGCAAGTTTTTAAGGAGAAACATTAAACGGCTGATATATAACATTACTTTTCCCTCATTTTATTTGGCTTTCCAAAAAACAAACCGGACTGAGCCCGCGCATGGATATCTATTTGTTTACATGTATTGTAGGGCGGTTGGAGAAAAGAAAATCGAAAAAAAATAAATCCCACCTTTTTGTTGGGAAGTGTGCTTTACGCACGGGTTTCGGGTACACCTGGAGATGATATCTGCCATGCAAAGTGGGAGAATGGAGTACAGATTGGGGTTTAGTGAAGTAGTTTGGTGGAAATCATAACAATAATTCTTCGTGGAGCTGTTTTGGTTTGCTATGAGCCTCCACGCTGCCTTTTCGTACCCGTAAACAAACAGTCTCGTACTTAAACCATCGTATATTGTTCACGAATCTTTGCGGCGAAGTGTTTTATTCAATACTGGTGATAATTATCCACAAAACGCCCAAATCTCGCACTGATATCACGCCCCATTTCCGTTTATTTTAATTCGTGCTTGGGTCCCTTATTCCGATTTTACGTGCGAGATTTCGACCCCTGGTTAAACTAAAATAAGTCTGATCGACCTCCTAGCGGTAAAGGTGATTTATTTGAGTTCTAAAACCTCTGTTAATTTTGGAGATGGACAAATTTCGGGTTTGTTATTGAACAATTCGTACCGACCATGCATAACTTTCACTTATGGGGTGGGGTGGGTGAGGGGGGGGGTAATGTCTTCGAAACGACCAAAAACTACATGAGTACGAACTGGCAAATGTGCGTAAAAATGACTGAAAATGCTTTCAACACTGATCGTTTTTGTTTTTAATACTGACAAACAACCGAATGTGTCTCTGACCCCCCCCCTCCCCCCATGCCAAGCAGGGCCAAGATCTCGCAAACCAAAGAAGAAACCGACCAGCAAAGAGGACAAGCGACCACGGACGGCCTTCACAGCGGAGCAGCTGCAGAGACTAAAGTCGGAGTTCCAGACCAACCGGTACCTGACGGAGCAGAGGCGGCAGAACCTGGCGCAGGAGCTGGGTCTGAACGAATCCCAGATCAAGATCTGGTTCCAGAACAAGAGGGCCAAGATCAAGAAGGCCAGCGGCACCAAGAACACTCTGGCCTTGCACCTGATGGCGCAGGGACTGTACAATCACGCCACCGTCACGTCGAAGGACGAGAAATCAGACAGCGATTGATTCCCAGAGAAGTAACACAGCAGCCTCCCGACGAAGAAGAACCTATAGTAATCCTATGATAGATTTATATTGAGATTAAAAACTCTACTTACAGGAATATTTAATGTTACCACTGCAGATACTTTAACTATCACTCACTATGGATGTACACAACGGCACCAAGACACCATAACAAATAAATAGAGTCCCTACAGGAGTTTCTAACCCCACCATAGGCCTCGGTAGGTTCCTATGGGAATATTATAGTGATTTTTTCGTTATATGGGAGGATTTAATCAAGCCTACAATGCAATAAAATGATCGAATAAAGGGCCAGTGTATAGCCTATACCAGCATAAATTGTTTTAAAAAAAACAGAGAGAGATATTTCTGCAATATCACGTCTATAAAAGATGTATAAAGGTACGTTTTCATTGTTTTTGTCGTCCCCGCCCCCTTCCTGGGGCCACAAATGCTTACACTCTCCATTTTTATAAGCCGTATAAGGATTACTGCTATCCATGATTGTCATCACGTTACATTTAAACTAACTGGCACTTGACGTTTTTATCTGTCAGTAAAGTGGGAAATTAATAAAAAGAAAAAGGAAAAAAAAAGAAAGAAAAACTGAAGTCCAAAGAATATTTTTCTGCTGCATCCTTGCTACTGTGATTTTAAATATGCTAACAAGGTTTTTTCTAATGCCATGCTCGCTTGGTTTTCTTGGATGTTTTCTGCGTGTAAAAAGGACAGAGAAATTTCTTAGGGCTAATTGGGCACTGGATTATTATTATTATTTTTTATTATTATTATTAAATTTCCCCCCCTCCCAAGTATTGTTGTTGTAATGCAGTTTGTTGGAAGTGACCAGTGGCGTTTCATGCACGAATGGCTCCCTGGGCGAGCTCCTCCTTTGGCCATCCCATGCGCACAAAAGATCCACACCCAAAATCTCTTCTCCAACTAAGCTTTTTTATTATGAAATTTTGCACAAACATTCAGAGCTAAAAATATTGATCCTATGACAATTGATGTGAACCAGGGCAGTTGTTCACCTTATGTTAACATTTCATTTCTAGTTAATACATAAACAAGGTGTTTGTTGGGTTAGTAGGATTTTTTTCTCTAGTAAGCATTAAACGATAATTTGTTTTTAACCCAACAAACACTGTTTCATGTGCTAACAGGAAATTAAATATTAACAAAGTGGACAATTGCCCTGGTTCACTGTGTTTGAGTGTAGATAAATCATTTTTTGTAATATTTCTTAAGGATGCACCGATCAATTGGCCATAGATCGGAATAAGTGTTTTCTTGAGTGGCTGTGATCGATAATCGCCCTTTTCAGATCTTGTTTTGACAAAAATCTAATTAGTTAAATGTTAGGGATATACTCTTTCATGCATAAAACTGTGATAATCCTGTAATTTTCTGTTTGAATCAAAACTGCATCTGTAAAAGAAACTGGATCACAATTTCCTTTCGCTTCAAAGTGTTTTAATCCCTAACATAAAATAATCAGGATTCATCAAAATCAGAATCGGCAGCTCAGGCCCCATAGGAAACTGGACATCGGCCAGTGCATCTCCACTAATACCTGTTTTTCTCCAAATAGAGATAATCCGTTGTCACCACAGAAAGAAATCTGTCTAGGTTTGACCAGTCAGCACATTGAGCTTTTCATCATCGCCTCAGTTTAAGCCATTTTTCTTTTCTTTTCTTTTTGTGTGTCATGGTGTCGTCCCCCCCCCCCCCCCCCCCCCCCAAGACGATGCTGCCCTGGGGAGATAGCCACATATATCAAAAACTGCCACTGGAAGTGAACAAGGGAACTAGGTTTTCTTTTTTTGTAACTAACACTCGAAGGTAGGACTTGCTTATATGATTATGGTCGTCTCACAGCCTTTAAACAAATGTGCGTGCTCTCTTCGTTATATGCCAATGCATCAGTGCAGCTATTATAGTTTTGAATAGCAATATAAATCATTTTTTTGTAGCTAAACGAAGGCTGTAATGCTGCCTTTTGAGTCACGGAAACAACTCTGTAGCATAAAGACAATGATGACAACCATTTCTGCGCACTCTTTAGACTTTTACATGCAGATTGTTGGATGTTCTTGGTAAATCTTTCTCTATTTACATTTTTATTACATATCCATATATCATGAAAAGAAGGGAACTCCGTCAGTGACTGTATTACAAATGTTGGAAATCTCTTATCGTTGTTGAAAGGACTTCATATGTGTATTTATATAGATTATATTGAGAAAAAAATCTATCCAATGACCAGTGTTGCTTTAGAGTAGATATCTGAGGTGTTTACACTGCTTGTTTATCTTGCAATAACTTCATTTTGTTTTCTTTTTTGTTTGTTTTTCATTGTGAATGAAAAAAAGCGTTTTATGGGGCCTTTTTTGCATGAAAGCTGCAATTTGTTGTACTTTGGGCAAAAACAACTGTGTTTATAAACTTTGGTCTTTATCGACAAAAAAGTATGATCGCGTTTCAGACTGTATCCATACCAAATTGTGGACTTTTTTTGCCTTTTTTTCCAATGTATTTTTTCTTTTCTTTTGTTGTGCATCTGCAAAAAGTGTGTGTGAATTAAAAAAAGAAGATCCACCAAACAGAAACACACTTTGCCTTAAAAAGTTCGAGTGGGAACTTTTTTTTTCCTGAAACAGAACTGTGCCGAATCAGAGAAGCAGTGTTACTTCAAATGCAGACTTACTCAAGTTTTAATGCCTTTATGAGAACTGCTGGTACGACATTATGAATTTACTCATCAGCGTATATCTATCTATATATGAACATGTTTAAATGAAATTACAACACAGAGTTGTAGAATACAATGCTATTTTTTATTTTATGTTGGAAGTATTCTTTGGTATAAATGTACATAATTTGTATCATGTATTAATTGTGTAATTAACTGCCTCCTGAAAAACCGCAAAAGAAGAGTAAATAAAACCTTGGAGATTATACATGAGCAGGTTTCTGGCTCCTTTTGTATTTATCTGGTGAAAAATGTACATAAAGCCTTTATTCGGTTAATTTCCTTGCTAGAAAATACATTATACACTCACAAATTAATTCATAAACATGAAAAACATCCATGAAATCCATGCATGATCACATTCATTGGTTTCCAAAAAAAAAAACATTTGCAAAAAAGAAAAAAAGCATCCAAACATTATGCAAGTGAAAGCCTTGAACAATTCCCAGGCATGTTTCCCCAACAATGCCTTATCTGCATTTCCATACTTGCACCACTAGTCTTTGAACGCCATGTCTAACGGCCAGCGACTAGCGTTGTAGCAGATCGGGGGCTGCTCCCAGCACTGTCTTCGAGACGGTCAGTCTTCTTCGCCGACTCTGAAAGGAGCCTGAGCTTCTATCGCGAGGCAGAAATGGGGAGCAGAGAGGGGGAGAGAGGGAGAGGGAGGGGAAAGAGAGCAATGAAGGTCAAAGCCCGTCATGGCTGCAGGTGGCTGTCCCACCCCCCCACCCCTTTCCTCCACCCAACCCCACCTCCGCCTCTCTTAGTAACCCATTCTCCACACACGGCATTCTCACTCTCTAAACTCATACACTAAGTCTGCCTTACACACACACACACACACATACACACACACACTTATCACTGTATTTCATTTTCCTCTCCCACACATTCCCCAGACTCCATTCATTTCTGTTAGTCCTCACACAAACACACACAGACACACACATTCACACTCCACTGTTGTTTTGATCCTTCATTCAACCAATAGGAATCTTCTTGTGAATGTTCTCGGGAAGAGGAGCTGCGGGAAGTTCAGATGGGGACACCAATGCATGAACAGAAGCTAAAGCTGTTAAGCAACATGGGCGCATTCTCCTGGAAATTATGTGAGAATGCGTTATCTCTGCACGGTTCGGAAGTGGAGATTAAAAGATGGCGCGGGATTTCTCAAGCAAGGTTCTGTCAAAAGATACAAGCAGTTAATATTTAACCCTCAGAAGGTACTT
Source organism: Fundulus diaphanus (assembly GCA_037039145.1). Lineage (NCBI taxonomy): Eukaryota > Metazoa > Chordata > Actinopteri > Cyprinodontiformes > Fundulidae > Fundulus > Fundulus diaphanus. Next base: position 18,633,613 of record CM073137.1, on the reverse strand, counting down.
CTACAGGTGTCTTCATTTAGTTTAGTTTCAGATGTGCTGAATCTGGATGTTAAAGCTAACGGAGTCGGGGATTCTAAAAACATCTTTGGTGCATTACGTGCAAGGTATTTTGTGAACCTTATATCCCTCTTCCTGTTTGCAATGGGTGGGTAGCTGCAGATAAACCAATCATTTTTTTCACAGGAAATGAAGACGGGAGGTGGTGCACTACCTATGATCTTCCTGTTTGAAACACACACCGAGGACAGAACATAAAGAGTAGTTCCTGTCAGAGTAACCATCTGATATAAAATAAAAGAGGTGTGAAAGCTTGAATATTAAATTAGTTAAAGTCAACATTAATGAATTGGTTCTCACACTGCCCTACTTTCTAATTGGAAAATGTTTCATAGTTTTACAGTACATGTTTTATACAGCAAGATAAGGCAAAGACTTATTACTGATACGATGAGATTTTAAAGGGTTGACGTTACTGCAAAATACTTCCGTCATACCATTCCTACGATACATCTTGTGCGAAAGAGTGCTACTAAACACTGCCCTTTATTTCAAACAAGACAAATTAGGCTTTTTTAGATTTTCAGTCATGAGAAACCCAAACTGTCAATAAACAAATACAAAAAACAAGTGTAAAAATCAGCTCGCTATGTTATTTTAGCACGGTTTTCAGTTTAAAATAAACATTAACATCATGTTGTGCATGATGACAATGTTTTTATTTTTTCGGTTATCGTAGAGTGAGAACCTGTGCCTACAGACAGTGGTAGTTTTTACATTAGTCGCACCCTCAACGAGCCCTAAATCACTGAGCTGTTAAATGTGCGGTCTTGCGTTTAAAAATGTTGTATCAAAAATTTGTATAATTTTTGATACAAAGGATAGTAAAAAAGGAAAATCATTTTCGTTTTGTTTCAGTTGAACACTTGTGCCACGCCCCTACCCCATTCTGCCCTGGGAGGTGAGCCATATAGTACATATCAGCAACCACCACTGCCTAAAAAAGATCAAAGGCGGTGCACCACCAGTTCACATTCAGAAAAATAAAAGGCAAACCTGATGACAGTTTCAAATTTCATAAAATAGCATTCCCGTACACTTATGTGATATTTTTAGCCTGAAGTTGATTGAAAACCAGTTATCTTATTACCTGTTGACAGAAGGTTCCTTCAAAGATCCTGAACTGTTTCAGGTGTTGGTGACCTAAACCAGTAACAACATAATGCCATGTTAGAAATATGTATTTTAACACAAAAAATAAAATAAAAACAAAACTGTATACCACAATCTAATGGGTTTTATTTAAAGCAGAAAAGCAACGACCTTTGTTCATTCTGCTGCTAAAAATATATGTTTATTAATCATTTTCAAGTGCTTATTGCTTAGAATAATGTCCCCCATTGTTGTCACGCTCTAGAGAAACAGTTGCTGCTTCTTTAATTAATTTCCAAACCATGACTATCTATTTGGGAATTTTTTTTCTTGTACACAAGGGAAACATGTAGTAGCCTTCTTTCAGCTAGCTGACCAGCAGTGGTCAGCCCCAAGTTTGGGCCGGTACAGTGCTGCTAAGTTTACTTTATGCTCCATAACATTTTGCTCACTTCTCATTACTTTCTCTGGCATCTGATTAAAGCTTAAACTGCAATAACAGTATGACAGAATTCTTTCAGATTTCTTTTAGATTTTACTTACATTTTTAAAACCTTGGTGTACACCAACATATATAACTACTCCATGCCCAGTCCGGGCTAAGAAAAGCTGCAGAAACTTAAACTTGCTGAATTGAGTGTGGGGTGCATCCAGTAAAGTATCAGTGTATATATCTCTGCACACAAAAGGGCCCCATCCTGCTATGACCTCTCCTACCATCCTCCCCCTCCCCTACTGTGTCATTTACCCACAGTTTCTGAATGCTTCCTACGGCCAGAGTGGAATCTGCTCAGAGGTGCCCGGGCTTTGTGGCGGAAACATAATTAAAGTGGTGAAAGATGTAAAAGGTGAAGAATAGGGATGACATCAGGCCAATTTCACACTTGGCACTCGAATGGCTAGGTCCAAGCCAGGACTCTTGCCTCGCAACACAGATCAAAGCCCACTGTCAACGCACCAGTGCAGGAAAAAAAAAGAGGCAAAAGGACACCTAACTATGCTAATCCCCAGGACGAATATATTTTAATCTTGTTAGAATACAAGTTAATGCCGTGGCTCGCTGGCTGAACTTTTTTTTTTTTTTTTTTTTTTACGAGAATGAGAGGTGGACAGAACTACTTTTACCTTTTTTCTACATGAGGTGCCTCTGTCTGGTAGCGCCGAATAAACAGCCAGAGTCTGAACAAAGTTTCTTTTGGGAAAACCTGCCGTATTATCGTGCTGTATACTGTACAGGCGGCAGATACTGTAGCCGCTGAAAAGGCAAGCAACAGTTTAATTAAGAACGACGATGGAAGGGGGGAATAAATAGTGTCAGTGACCCTATTTCAATCCCCACTAGGGCATCTAACATGCAAAGGAAATGAGTATTTTGTGGACCAGTTTGTTCCCTCTCACACTGAGCCCTCCTTTCTCAAAAGCACCTTGGTAACCCTTGATCTCTCATGTATGGAAGTCAGGGCGCTGGGGCCTGCAGAAGTTGACTGGGGAGACAATAGCAAGTGGATCCATTCTGGTAAAAGTCACACCCAGGCAACTCTCATTTCACACACCGGGTTTGAGTGACCCTTGAAGAAGGATGCAGAACGTTTAAGCTTAAATTCTTTTGGGCCACTTACAAAACACACACATGTGGACTGTTTTCTATGCTAGCAACAGATTGGGTCTATAGCGGCCTTTTTGGGGACTGTTTTCTACTCAATAAGAAGTGGGAGTACGGAAATTAATTCCAAAACGTTGTTTATAATACACATCGGGTCCCCATTCTGTGATTTGTGGACTTGCTTCTGATCAAATTAAGAGTCAGGAGGAAGCATTCGAGTAAACTTTATTTGGTAAAGAAAGAAACCCCTGACCCCCTTTGATAAAGGTTACACTGACCGTTTAAAAACATCTCAAATCAAACGTTTATTAATCACCTAGTGACCACTGGAGTTAGGCAGGAACCACCCTGTGACCCTGCACAGATAAGCACGTTTAGAGGATGGATGGATGGATGGATGGATGGATGGATGGATGGATGGATGGATGGATGGATGGATGGATGGATGGATGGATACAGTTTTCAGGCTTCATCAGGTATATGTTGAAAGTTGCTGAAAAACCAAGAAAACACACAATGACCATTTAGTGTTTAGATCATCTAAACACTAAATGGTCATTGTTACGTCCTGAACTGAGTATTAAAACAAAGAAATTCAATTTAATTAAATTTTATTTATATACCAATTCACAACACACGTCATCTCAAGGCACTTTACAAAGTCAAATTCAATCAAATCATCCAGACAGATTGGTCTAAAAGTTTCCTATCTAAGGAAACCCAATAGATTGCATCAAGTCTTGACAAGCAGCATTCACTCCTCCTGAAAGAGTGTAGAGCCACAGTGGACAGTAGTCTGCATTGTCCATGGCTTTGCAGCAATCCCTCAAAGTGAGCATGCATGAAGCGACAGTGGAGAGGAAAACTCCCCTTTAACAGGAAGAAAACCTCCAGCAGAACCAGGCTCAGTGTGAACGGTCATCTGTCTCGACCGACTGGAGGGAAAAACATTTGTTGATTCTGGAGAAGTGGTTATTACTGTGATCAATAGCAGAGATGGGCAAAATTACTTCTAATTTCCTCAAGATATTTGGTGGTATGTATTATGATGACAATCTGGTAATGCAAATAGAAATATCGAGTTGAATTTGACCAATATTATGTTTTGTAGTAATTTTGGAGATTACACTATATGTCACAATAAAGCAATACCAACTAGGAATGGAAAACATAATAAATATTTTATCTTAGCATATGTGTTGATGGTGGTAAACGTAACTAGTAACGTAATATGAAAATTAAAACGCGCGAAATGGAATTAATGTTTAAGAGTTAAGTCGCAATAAAGGTAGCATTAACAAGAGATGGAAGATATTTCTTCATGTTTATGTTGATGGCTACGTTAGTCATGAAAAAGTACAAATTTGGAATGGGCAAATTGGACTTAAAATGTTATCAAGGTGTTTTGTGGTAATTGCTTTAAAAGTGACTCTAAAAGTAACTAGATATGAGAAATGTAATTAAAACTTTATGAAAATATTTGTGATATTTATGGTGAGGAGGATGTAAGTCAAAGTAAAAGTTATACAAACTTATGATGAATGAAACTTACTTAAATTATATCAAAATATGTTGTGATGTTTGTGTCAATTATGATAAAAGTCATGTAAAAAGTACAACTAACACGGGAAATCCAAAATGGACCTAAAGTTTTATCACAATAGTTAGTGATACTTATAGCAGTTACATTATAAGTCAGCATAAAAGTAATGCAAACTATGAATAGGATTTTATAGCCAAGTTGGTATTCTTAGTGTTTATTACCTCTATGATGACTTATAAGTGAAATTGGTTTTAGATTCCCTCCAAATATTTTGTGGAAAAGATTTATAGCAATTAACCATAAAAATCAGAATAAACTTAATATAGATTATGCATGGGTGGTATAGACCTAAAAATTTTACAATACATTTTGTGGCATATTTATGGCAAAGGCAATAGAGCCATGAGAAAATAATACAAACTACAAATATAAGTTATGGACTTAAACCGCTGTGTTTTTTAAGGTGAAGCCAATGAAAGTAATACAAACTAAGGTGGGTGAAACCAACTTAAAACTGCATCATATTTCATATTTGTGGTGAGGACCATAAAAATGTAAGAAATATTTTAAAAGGCATCAGTCTTTTGCCAAAACATCTGAGTCTGCATCCAGTCAGAGCTTCACAAAAACATATACTGTTCTAAAAATCATCACTTCTCAAATAAGTAGCTTCAATGAAACAATTATATTCAGTGGTGCTGCTGCACGCTGCATCATTGCATTCAGTCACATTTTTAACCATAAACATGTTCATTGATGCACTCATTAAATCTATAATAAAAAAATAATTTAAACAGCTAAATGAATGAATTAATTATCAACAGTTTATCACTATCACAGGATGACTAATTGTTATCATAAGGATTTTCTAATAATAAAACTAACACTAATACATATAAGTGCTCCAAAACAGACCAGATTTTTTACCAAAACATTTAAACACAAAATACAGTCTAGAACCTAAAGCATGTACATTTTGCTTTTAAAATAAAGCTTACCCGTTATCAAATAGGCTGCTTCAGTACACATATGACATTAAGCATAATAGTGCACAACCAGATTTTGAAAGATAGTTGAAGAATTGGTTGAGGCTCACGTGGACTGTACATAGTAGGAATAATTCAGCAAAGCAAAGCAGCAAAAATTACAACGATACTAACTTGTTTCAGATTTCCCGTTCCCGTCAAATTCAGTTTAATTCAGTTCAGTGGATTTCTGTAGCACACATTCACAGCGACTGACATCCTAAGTCACTTTATCAGACAAAACTTTCTCCATCTAATCAGGGTTTTTGTTGCAGAAATTAGATCATACACTGCAAAAAGGAACAAAAAATAAGTACAATTTTCTTGAAATGAGTGTATTTGCCCTTGATTTGAGCAGGTAAATAAGATTATCTGCCAATGGAATAAGATTTTTGCACTTAAAATAGGAACAACTCGTCTCCATCATCTTATTTCAAGTGCAGTATATCTAATTATCTTATTTTAGGGGTCAAAATACTCATTCCATCGGCAGATGATCTTATTCGCCTGAATTTCACATGCATTTGGCTACACATCCTAAGCTGCTTCTATGCTTTCTGTTTCCTGGTAGGTAGGCATGATCTGATGTGCCATTGTAAAGGTAGGGTATACATGGAATAAAATATCAATGTTCTTGAATGTTTAGACTAAAATTTAAAGCAAAAAATATTTTACTCTTATTTAATTGCTCATTTTAAAACAGAAAACACAGGAATCCTTCTTACTGTCTGGTTTTTAAGTAACAATGTATAATAATGTTAGCTATGCCTTTAATGTTATTTTTGATTTTGATACAATGGACAAAATGAAAATATCAAATAAACACAAGGTAAAGTTTACTAAAAATTTTAGAATTAACATTTTTCATCACAGTTTTCAGTTGTGCTCTTTATAGAGTAACACAAGTATAACAAACTACTATTAGCTGGCTATCTAGTGAGGCTATCAGCTCCGGTTGCAACCGCAGTCAGCTGCTTGACGGACATGGCGCCTCACAGCTTGCCAAATATTGTTTTAAAACAGAGTTTCCTTTTTATTTTCCTGTGTTTTTGGAGACTGAAAATATTTCAAGGACGGCAAATTTCACTTTCATGCAAGAGCGGGAAACAGTACTAGCCTTCTTTCAGCCAGCCGAGTTTGCAGTGTGCAGCAACAGGTGTGGGAGGGGCACTGCCTCATTGCTTTATGCTGGATACAGCCAAAGAAAGCCTCCTCTGACATCACTTTAAAAAGGACTGTAAACTGCAGCAACTTTTGTTTGTCAGATCATTTTTGTGGCCCAGAAAGTATAACTTTTTAGCACCTCGGTATACCCTGATTCTGGTGACTGGCCTACTCTTACAAGTAATTAAACAACTTTACAATTTTTACATTTTAGTCATAGCCTCACAACACCAACTCCAACATAAATGAGGTTAAAAGCCATCTCAAAACCATCATTTATCTCATTATTCCAAACCCAGGTTTGCACATTCTGTTCTGCATTTAATGCATCAAGGAAAATAACATTAATTGCTACCAAAACTCTGTTCAGGTAGGTTAGCAAAACATAGTCCTCACAAGGGACACAGGTACAAACAAAGCAATGACAAATATCAGTACGCTATGAGGTGCATTACAGTTTCATAAGTCAAGGGAGCCTGTGCAACAGAAAAAGCAGATCTCTTGAGCAGATTGGTTGCTTCTCACGTTACATTCTCCTTACACATACTAAATAAAGATGTACAATGTACAGCCATGCCAGTTCAGGCCTTTTTTTTTTGGTTTTTTTTGTTTTACTGAGTTCATGTTGCTTGCTGACACACAGCTAGACAGGGTCAAGGATACATCTGACTCACCTCAGACCTCTGCTTTCCCCCCGGAGAATGGGCTGTCACTCACTTTATGGTTACGGATCATAGCTGACAGAGGCACAAAGTGAGAGCTCGATGCTGCATCAACAGCACCAACATCATCGCCAAAAAACCCCATCCTTAGTGTGACATCTTCCTCCTAGTCCACCAACACAGCTCTCTCTGCACCGAGGAAAGAAAAAAAAAAAAAAAACTACATTCACACACTGAGAGCTAATAATAAAGTGTCATTCAGCAGGAGTAGGGAAGAGCTAAAAAAATAATGAAATATAGACATTTACCTTTAAATTTTGCACACTGATGCTTGGATATAGGAAGTCTAGCAATAGAGCTGTTAGGAAGTGGCAGCCTACAAAGCTTTAAAATGACAGGGCATATTTCTTAATTTAAGCCTTTTTTTGCACCGACTGGGTGTAAAAATGTTCAGTGTTGAGCTCAGTGTTGAGCTCAGTGAAACAGCGTCAGGTTGCAGCAGAAGATATCCTTTAATTGGTATTAGTTAGATAACAAAATAATCACATCCATAGAGATGTTTGCCTGAGAGCAAAGGGTTTCGCCAGTCTGTGATGGTGACGCTTTGTTCTTTCTTTCCTGATTTAAATTAATGTGGATTTTAAAACAGCTACAGACGTCTAAACTAAGACATCAAGCGCATATACGTTCAATAAACAATTTAGACGCTCCCCTTCATAAAATGAGACATAGGAATGCAATAAGCAGCCAGTATATAAAAGATGCTGCAACAATCTGCATCTAATCATTAAAAAAATAAGAATAAATCGCCAGCAAGCTGAACAAAGAGCAGTGGCGTTATTGTGCAGTAAGACTGAACACTTAAACCGGTACGTTAGCATTGTTTGGACTGCTTTTTGAAAATAATGGATCAATTTTTCCATTTTTTTTTTCAGTTTTTCATGACATTAAAGGAAGAACATGCAGTTATGTTTTAGTATTTCGTAGAGACCGAGAGCTAAAACTGGTGCAGGTGTACAACCGCACTACAATAAAACTCTTGGAGACTATGATAGCATCATTATGAAGCCTGAACTGCAGTGATTAGCAACAGACAAAAGTGCACCAAAAAAGCCACATTGGATTAAAAAAATAAAATAAGATTAAGGTCCTAAACAATCGTCGTCAAATTCAGTTCGAGCTCACACATATTTCAGAGAATATGTGCAGTTGAAAAATAATTAAAATCAGTTTTGATAATTTAGCTGAACCTTCACACCTATAAAATAGCAAATATTTGGCGCAAAAGAGCTCAACACAATAGCAAACTTCAACCGGAGGGCAATAAAAATCAGCCAGTGTTTCAATTATAAAGATTTATAACAGGTCTGGTGTTTCAAGCAGCATTACATATACTCAGCACCTGCCAAGGGATTTCAAAAATAGTGCAAAATTCAATAAATTCATACAAAAAAGACCTTCGCTATTTTACAAATTTAGATGCTACTTTTTTTGGACTGAGCTCTGGACCTAGATGGATGCATTTGAAACCAAAAATAACGTTCCTGTTGTCGAGTTGGCATACAAGGCGAGCTGCGGCTCAGCCGACCGTGCCTTTGCTGACAGAGGTGGGCGTCTCCCTGTTTTTTTCTTTTTTTTTTTCTTTTACCCTCTCACTCATTTTGCTGCATGCTGCCATTTTAACTCACTCCTGAGTGGCAGGCGAGAGGGCGTGGCTGGTGTGAGCGGCGGCCATGATGGGGAAATCGCCACATCAGCTCCTGTCATCATCAGGTCTGCGTTGATGCTACATTATGGTTCAGATCCCAACTTAGGGACTGTGTAGGACAGAAGCTGCAGGTGACGTGACCGAGGACGTGGCATGAGCTTTCTATCAGAGAATAAACGTACTCGTTACGAGCTTCCTAATTCAGTAACATTTGCTTGCTGAAAATAAAAATATTCACATTTTTAATGCTAATATTTCTGCTTTGTTTTTTTTTTCTTTTAGAGCTTACACCATGAATGTTTTAGTAAATGATAGCAGGCGTCTGCTACTTTCAGTGTCTTCCGAGTGAAATCAGAACATCATCGAGGTAAAAACAGTAAAAAGTCAAATCTGCTTCTCATTCAGAAGATAGAAAGCATCCAGCGTAAATAGCCTTTTCTTTCCTTTGCTACTTTACATTAACCCAAAAATCGTAAAGGTTACCTAAAACAGAAAAGTAAAAATAATCATGATATTACGATTACAAAAAAAATACTATTTAAAAAAATATTATTCAGGCAGTAAATATCTCTGGGCTCTATCTGTGGAGCATGTGTTTAATATTACTTTTTCATAGCAGAAGCATATTCTCACACTGAAAACTGAAATTTGAGAACATTTATCTAGAAAACATGGTCATTTAAAAAAATCACAGATGCCAATTTTGGTGTCCACCCTAACTATACATTTAAAATAAATGCCATTGAACTATTCATGTAATTTATACTTTTATACTATGTTGAAGAGTTATTATTAATTATTAACCAATGACTTCCTATTTCTCTTGGGTATAAATATGGCATGACACAGAGACCTATTTGTGTTAGCCATTCTTCAAAATGGGTAAAACAATAAAAATAATAATAATAATGAAGTCTAACCTTTGATTTAAGAAAATCTATGAGTGAAAAAACACAGAGAAAGGATTGTTTTTAACAAAACAGCTGCAGAATTAGAAAGACAAGTGAATGTGCCAGTTAAGAGCTGTAATTTGTTTTTGGTTAAATGACTCTAGGCACAATAGTGGCAACCCTAACTACTCCTATGAAATAAATGTAACTGAAGCCTTCATCATTTTTACTTTACTAACATTAACGTTTCTATTTTAGTTGGTCATAGAGTTGAGGACCTTTGAATTAGTAAGTCTTGACTTTCTGTTTTCCTAAGGTATAGAACTGATGTGACACAGAGGCCAATTTCTTGTAGTCACTTTTCAAAATAGGTAAGACAAAAGATACATTTTGATAAAATAAAAAAAATGTTCTTGCAGTAGGAAAAAGTAACGCTGAAAACTTAAAAGGTCCAAACTTTGGTTTCATTAGATGTATTCAGTGGGCAAAGTCAAATTACTCTTTTAATCAAAATTACTTGGCAAAAACATTTTAAATGGGAAATACAAGACTACATGGCATTTATGTAAGGACAATGTGTGTTGATCTTTATATATCAGAAAATGAAAACAGGAAAAAAAAAGCTGATTGCTTAAATTTGCCCATTGCCACCTTTATCAACAGCTTGAACTGTGACGCACACACCTGAACTCAGCCCAGAGTTTGATCTGCCACCACAGGACAGAAAGAAAGCTCTACATTAAAGAACCGCAGCAAGAAGCGAGTCCTTGGAGTCCCCATGTCTCCATAGCAACTATCTATTTGATTTGATTTCGCAATAACACAAGATGTCAACGTTACTCACTGCAAATGTGAAAACTGAACTCCACACGTGCATCCAGGTTGCACTCCGACGAAGCTGTTTTCAAACCATCTCCAAGTTGGAAAACTATGAATTAGTTTTAAAGTATAAGGCAGTAAATTCAATCCTGTGGTCTTTCTAAGCAGCATGTGTTTAATGTGGGTCGCATCCATATGCAGCCCCACTTCCCCACCTCCAACTCTGAAAATTAGAAAGAAAAAAAAAAAAACTGTCTTCCTTGACTGACCACAGCATCTCCTAACCAACTATGTTTGAGGTCAAAGTTCATTATATCCCCCTGGCAACACCGCAGCAACAAGAAACAGCGGTGTCTAGACAGGTCATGGTGCCCCCTCCCTTTCCCCAGCAGTGCCAACACCACCCCCCCTTCCCCTCCCATTCCTGGCTCCTTCCGGAAGGAGGTGTCAGTGGCAGCCAAGTACAGGGTAAACAGGGCATGGTGAAGGGGAGGGGGGGTGGCCTTTGGCCCGCATGGGGTCACATCAGCACCTCCACCCTCCACTGATCAAAGATGAGGATCCTCCTCACCAGGACCTTGGTCAAAAGAGGGCAGGGTCGGGAGATGAACCCTGGGTTTCTGTAATCTAGATGTGTCCAGGCCCAATTGTCTTCTTTCATGGCCCAAAATGGACCCTTCCGGTGCTGCTGATTACATTAGAGAGGACAACCTTTTTTTTCCACAGGGGCTCCCAGACAAAGAGGCTCTTCCTTGCTCCTCGCCATCTGGTTCCCAAAATAATAGAAAAGGTCCCAGGAAAGAAAAGGAAAAGGAAAAGGGGGGGGGGGAGCCCAGCAAGCGCACGGCTTTAAATGAAAGAAACACCGTTTGAATAGATGAGATGGCTGGACAGATAAACAAACATACAGTAAAGCCTCATGTTTAAGCAGAGATTAGAAGCCAATCTACATCAGCAAATAAAGCAGCATACGTGGGCTCCAATAAGTAGGTCTGTAAACTGAGAGATGCGCCACAGATTCACACAAATGCCACCGCCATGAAGGTATAGAGAGTCTTCATCAGGTTATAGTGAGCTGTCAGCGCTATGGCGCCCTGGGCAAGCACCCTCTTTCACAATGTTGGGGTGAGATAAGATTTTATCACTTTTTTTTTTTTTTTTAGAAAACTAAAAGTGCTCAATTTCTGTTTCCATAAATACGAGTCCTGGTTTCACAAATCACAACCGTGTTATAAAGAATCTGTAATCGGTGTAAAATACTCAAGCACCGATTTAAATAGTCTTAATATTGCAGTTTCCATTGCAAGAAAAAAACATTGAAAATTCACTTTTCCTGGTTTCTGAAATAAATAAGAAGTTTGGAAATATTTAGAATAATAAAACAATACAATTATTTTAGATTTGAAACAAGAATTGAAAACACCTCTTTAAGATTCTTCAAATTTAAAGAGTTCTTAATATTTGAAGGCCAATTTCTCATCAAATACCAATCTCAGCATCATTAAATGTACTAAAATATATGTTTTAAAATGCTTGAAACAAGAAAATCAAGTGAAACTCAAAGTGTTGACAAACCCAAATCAAAACATTAAAGAGCCATAGTACCATAACAGTAATAGTAACAAAATATAGTATATTTTAAGACATTTCAACAGGTCTGTTGTAGAAACCCAACAACGGTCATATTCAATAAATCTGCTCATTAGTCAGATTAAAAGTACCTTTAGAAAACAAACTCTAAGAAGGCGATAAACAGACCTTTCAAGCCTAAATTTCAGAATTAAAAATACTTTTTATTGGTTTGATGTATTATTTTAATCTTGAATGTTGTGTTTTCATTAGTTGTAAGCAGAAAATCAACATGATTACCAGAAATAAAGAGAAGCTAACATCAGTCTGTGTGTAATTAATCTGTGTTTCACTTACTGAATTGAGTTTCTGAAATAAGTAATCTTTTCAGTAATATTGTAATTTATTGAATATGACCGTAAACGATAGAAAAGTCTGTGTGCGACTTGTGATGACTTGTTGTGTTGACCCCTGAATCAGGGAGCAGCAGAAAAGACTCGCACTCACTGTACGCAATAGAAATTATGTTGAAACCAACATAATTTCACAAATCTTGAAAAAAAATAAAAATAGAATAATAGAAATGTCACTCAATAATTGGTTTCCCCCTGATAGCACGGCGCCCTGGGCAGTGAGCCAAATCAACCATATCAAAACCTGTATCTTACAAACCTGAACAATACTGATAGATTTAAGATGTAAATGACGTTAAAAGCAAAAGTTCTGCAACAATGAAGATGCTGAAAGCTAATTAACTGAGATGATTCAAAATTTGGAAACATTCAAAGAACTTCCAACACATTGATTATCAGTTGATTTGCAGCATTATTTACTCAGTCTGTGAGCATCAGTTTGCAATTTGAGCACCGGTTTGTGCTTTGCAGGTCCTCAAGTAGATTTCCTGTAGGTGCAACACTTTCAAGCTGATTTATATCGCTATACCGCTATTTAACCAATGAAACAATTTCTGTCACATTCAAAACTCCCCAAAGTGCAAGTTTTCAACAAAAATAAACAAATAAATTGATAACGCACTAACGCACTAAAAATATCAGCATTTTAATCCAAGTTGGAGTTAAAATGGATTTCAAGATATAGGAAATTCATCTTTTCTCCGTCCTGCACCCCATGGGACTTATTTTGGTATTCTGAACCACCTGCATCTTATTAACAAAAGTTTGAAAATTATTCACCTTCGAAAATGACAAACCCATGACTCCCCACTGCCCTCTTTTGAAGATTACGTCCAATTTAAAATCCTGCACATCTTTGTTGAGAGAGTAATAATGGGCTCTGCTCACTTCACTAACCTCCCTAAAAAGGTGTTCGTGTTCAACATGCAGTCACTGCAGGTGTGATACCCAGTATTGTATTGTCACACAAATATATAACCTGGGATTTCTGAAGCTTTATTTAGCTAATGCTTGATTATGTGCTCTGCTGTGCATGGCCCAGTTTTTTTCCTCTCACTTTGAGCTGAGAAGAAAATTTGGTGAATAAACAACCTCATTAGTGGCAGAGGTGATGCTGCCCTTGTTCTTCAGCAGTTTAGTTGGGAGGAAAGATGGATGCGCAGCACTGAGGAGGAAACTTTCATAAGTCAAGATATTTGTAACTGCGAATATAAAACTGTGTTTTTCTAAAAGCATTAATTTATTAGATTCAAAAAGGTTTGCAAAACTGAAAATCCATTGGCCAACAGCCAGCCCTGAGATCGTCTATTTCTGCCATATTTACGCCAGCAGCATTACCATTATAGCTTATCGCCAAACTCAGAAATGAATATTGTTTTAAATGAAAGCACATATTCAAGGTTTCAGATTTGAAAAGGAGTCTAAGATTCAGAGAAAGCTTTTGCAAGAACAAAATGCTTGAATTAATGATGGGATACTCGCATGTTTTTGGTATATTAAAATAACCCAGAATATCTGAGGTGAAAAGCCAAAAAACTTTGACAACGTTTCTTGTTAGTTTTATCGGTGCTTCACGGACATTCAGTAAAAAAGTGAGCGATCCTAACAAAACAGCATGTAATTTATAATCTGTACTTTTTAATTCCTTACATATTGTGACACCTTTTATAAATTCTTGCTTTACTTTTATCTGAAAATGAAAATTTAAGAAATAAAGCGCCGGCCACATTGACGGCACCAGTAAAGACGTTCTAAAAGGCATTAAAATAAATGCAGAATTTAATGCAGCAGCGTAATCCTACACTGAAAATTTTAGAAAAAGCCAACCTTTAGTTTGACTACATTTACTCTGTAGAATAAAAAAAAAACCTTATATATGAAATTGTTTTTTTCAACAAAATCAGCTGTCCCCCCACACACAACACGCTTTTTGGCACCTCTAACAATTGCTATAAAGTAGATGTAACCGCAGCATTCTTGTTATTTATGGCACTTCAAGCCAATCAGGGTGTCCAGAAACTTTTACTCAGTGACGTTGTTCTTCCCTAGAGTATAAACTCTGAGTCCCGTTGCTTCAAAATGGAAAAGACATCAACACATGCATTTCAAGAAGGGTGCTGGTTTTCATAAAGCAGAAAACAGACACAAGAAAATAATCTAATCTTGCAAACGTTTACAGTCAGAATTAGAAATTAAATATTAGCTGAAACATTTGAAATACCTCGAAAAACAAAGTGAGCGAGGACCCAAGTTTATCTTGCCACCACACCAAATGAGAAGGATGGTCATGGAGATAAAATAAATAAAAAAAAACTTTAGTAAAAAGTGGTACCTTAAGTTCACCAAGTCTCTTTAATGACAATGTCTCTATCAGCAAATTTATATTCAAAAGCTGTACATCTCTAAAAAAAAAAAAAACATGTCAACGAAACCAAAAATGAAATGCTCTTTAAGCATGCTGTGTTATCAGCATTAAAATGGTCAAACGGCAATATTCTGCAAGCCAATTTACAAAAAGAATAAAATAAAAACTCACTGACTGGAATCAGCTGACTTTCTGCCGGTGGCTCTTCTTGACAGCTATAGCCTGGATGCAATGGAAATAACCATCAGTGTCTTATAAGACCTGCTTCAACACATGATAACAAGCTCCTCTCATCCCTTCTGTAACCGCGGCATCATCCTGTTGGTTTGTCTGTTTCCACAGGATGCAGTTTTACAGCTTAACGATATGCAAAAAAATTATGAAAGAAGGATAGCTGAAGAGGCCTGGCTTCTGTTTCATGAAAAATCGAAGTCCAACCACAACCTGCCTGTACAGACTTCCATTCAAGCTACATTTATATCTGTGGACGCATGACTTGGACATGCAGCTGCAATCAAGCAATTGTTTTGATGCCACGTTTTCCCTTACTTTCGCTCCCTCGTTAAAAAAATTAAACCTCTCTCACATTTATTCAGGTGGATCACTGTTTTGTGTTGCAATTATTGCCAAAAACAGCTAAACAAAAGCCCTATACAGCAACAACACAATGACAGACTAGCTAGGGGGGAAACGCTCCCCACACTTATTGGCACATCTGGTCTTGAAACCTTAAAATAAATGTGTCTTTTATTCCAGCAGCATAATTTTACAAAGAAAAATGCTGCTGATTTGTAACTGTGACCTTTGGAGATTTTTTTTACCTTCTTTAAAAGAAAAAAAAACTCCTCACAGTGCTTGGTAGTAGGAGGAACTTGGGTTCTTGTCCAACTTGGTTAATGATTGCTCTGACTGGACAAGTGTAGGGGAGTACCCTTTCCTTGCAGCGCTATTCTGACGTAAACAAATGGCCACACATCCGCCTTACTTGAGTTGGTGTGTTATCTTGTCTTCCCCATTTTCAAAAGAGCATTTACACCTCAGAGAGACAGAATGTCATTTATGACTAATTCAAGGTTCCTAAGAAGTCTGGTCAACTTGAAATAGTAAAGTATAATTTAAAAAAAAGGCTTTAGATACATGTACTCTATAGGAGTTTTTCCAGTTTTGTCACTTGGGATTTTGTTAGTTTTGTTACGTCAATAAATCTTCTCAAATTGAAGGTTGGATTTTTCTATTTTTTTAGTATGTGATGCTACAGCAACAAAAGATTTTTTTTTTTTCATTTGAATTTAATTTGTGACTTACCCATTTAAAAAAGTGGCCATCTGTCACATCATCTCTATACAACAGGGGAAAAAAACGGAAGTAACGGATTATTAATTGAAAATTATTCCATACTGTGACAAACCTATAATAGTAAAATCTAAAATACATAAATCCTTTTAGTGACTTTGAATGAAAAGAGCCAGAGAAAATCTATGGATCATAGAGTACATAGAGTAGCGTAGCACTGCCCCTCCCTTACCTATTGCTGTGTGCTGCCGGTCAGCTGGCTGAAAGAAAGCTAAAAAAACGTTCCCTTATTTGCAAGAAAAACAAATTCAGGTGTTTGGAAATGATTCCTGTAGCAAAACAAGCAGACAGACAGCCCCGTGGAAACTCAACGTGCCAACCATCACTCACATTAAGGTATGACTGCTGTCAAATTACAATTGCATGTTAGCATGTTTGTTAAGCAGCTGACATACAAGCAGATACGCTTCTGTCACTCTTTAATAGGCAGAACGTCAAGAAAGGTATGAGATTCTGAGAAATGTTTGTTTTAGTCTATATCAAACTAACAATCAAGACAATCTGTCGAAAACAGATTCAGTTTTTTTTTTAAAAAGCAACTGTTTTTACTCAAGGTTACACCATGAGGCTCTCAAATCAGCCGATGCCTAACCAGGGACGCTAACAAACACTGAGGGTGCTCACACTATATAAAATGTAAAATATAACAAGAGCAAAGCAAATTCCTTTGATCTTTCTGCACCTTTGCACGATTTAAAAGTAAAGCATCGTTCGCTACGCACTCAGGTGACTTTACTGTTTTGACGTTCATGAACTGTTTTGCATGTTTTTCTTCTGCATGAACAGAAACAAAGCGGCAGTGCAAATATATCTGGTGCAGTCACAGCCAAAAATTAAGCAAACTCAGGCACGAGCGTACAGTACTTACACAGCAATACATCTGGGGTCTAGTCCCACACCCCTCCAAACACCAAACACACACAGAAAAAAACACATATTTTACATTTGCCGGGGAAAAAAAGTATTACGAGCAGCACAAACGCTCCTCCTGCAGATGAGAATGAAACACTTGACGATACCTTCCAGTTAATCACACATAAATAATAATTAAATCTGCAAAACACAGATAATTTCTACGCAGTTCTCTTTTTGCAGTCATCTTACTGAAGAGGGTCGCCCCATTTTCACTGTAAATGCATCTTTCTTCAGTCAGTCAATCTCTCGATCTTTTCCATTCGACTTTTGATCCTGTTGTTTTTTTTTTGTTGTTTTTTTTCTACTTAAAGCTAATCTCATGAACAATAAGCACCTAAAGTCAAACCCAACAAGGAGCGATTGCACATATGTGTGGTGGGGGATGCACCAGCTCATCGTCACAGCAGTGTTGAAGTGAGTGCGACACATAAAGAGGGCAGGTGGTGCCAGTCAAGTGAAGTACCTGTGCGCAGTCCCAGTCTGTAGTGTCTGAACTACATAATTAGATATTTTTCCTGGGCAATCTTGAAATTATGTCATCAGGACTTATGGAGAACTCATTAGTCAGGGTAGCAAACAAACTGGAAATAGCTCTCAATCCTTTGGAGACATGCAAAACGCGTTCCAGGGAGGAACTGGAATCGCTGTGTGAAACCAACAAGAACCAACATGACACCTGGCGTTTCACAGCTCAGAGTGGCTTGTTGCACGCTGCTAAGCACAATGGTGGCGAAGGCTTCTTAATTGTGCAGCTTTGAGTGTGCTCACAGAAATCACATATGGCTGTCCAGAAAATCCTACAACAGTAAATGTTTTTGTTTTGCTTTAAAAATTGAAAGAAAAAAAAATGTTTATTTTGAAATAAAATTTAAACACTCATTTTCTAGTCTAGCAATGTTAAATATGTTAAAAACAGCTCAAGGCAAAGATAGCTTTTTAAATAGTCAATAATTTTCAGTAGAAATATTTTTTTAAAAGTTAATCAGCAATTTCATTATAGTGAAGATGTTATCCCACATATTATTTTCTCCAAAAAAATAAATTATCTAAATAAACGTGAACGTACCATATGACCACTACTTTGTAAAGAATACAAAAAAGATCCCGGAAAAAAAAGTATAAAAAGACACATAACCTTTTGTTTCCTCACCGACTGATATTACATCAGACTTTTCGTTTCTAGTTTTTGGTCAGTTTGTATTATGAAAAAGGTTTATTTTATCTAATCGGCAGAATAATGAATGAGAGATTCTTTGACTATATTTTTCACTACTTTCCTCAGAAATTTACGTGCAGTAAAATTAATACACCATTAAATCATTTGAGAAAACCTACATGATGACGTTGTGGCATTGTAACTTGTTATTAATGTTATTTCACAACAGTTGAGTAAAATGGGGACACGCCTGCGGATGTCTTTTAATTGGGAAATAGCAGGCAAAATCCACTTTTTTTAGCCCCTAAGTACATTTTGTTGTGTACCTGGAGTCTTTAAGAGTACAGAAAAGCTGAATTTAATCTGTCCAGGAAATCTTTTCATTCTGTTTGGGTCATTTCTTTCAAACCATTCAGTTTTCTGTTGTTTTTAACTACTACGTCACAGTATTTGTTGTAGAACTGCTAAACAAGGTCATGGGCTTCCAGCTTAACAATTTTGCAAATCCACCATCTTTATTTCTCGATTTTGTAGTCCAAGCCGAAGGATGTCAAAGCTACAAGTGGGTGAGTCAGAATGTTCCGTTGTTGGGTGTATTAATCCACACAATTCATTACACCGTCCCCCAGCATACTACAAAAATGGCCGAACAGGGTGGAGTGGAATGCTCTGTCACCTGAAGGGGGGGCGGCGTGTGAAGCCCCTCCTTTAGATTTAAAGAGACAGCACCAAAACCAGTTGTACCCAGGCAAACCTCAGAACAGCGGTAAAAAGCGGGAACATGGAGGTAAATTAACAAGGAATTCAGACCAAAGCATTGCAGTTCCACTTAATATAGACCACAACCAAATGAGTTCAATGTGAAAAGGTATATATTCCCTTTTAAGGCAACATCTGAAATTTACTGCTTCTTTGTGTGACAGCATTAGAAAATCAGTAGAAATCCCCTCAGATATCCGGAAAAGAATTGTGGGTCGGGTTCCTCCTTGGTCATAATGGCTCAATGAGCGTAACGGTCTAATTTCAGCATAACTTTGATAACTTTCAGCACAACGGACTGTTACACTGAAATGTGCTGCTGAGAACTCTGATGAGTTTAAAAGCCATTCAGAGACAAAGATGCCAATAATAAAAAAGCAACAAAAAAGCTAGATTACAGTTTGCAAATGCATCCGGGACAAAGACGTTATTGTTTTTGAGACATCTGCTGCGATCGAATAAAACTGAAATGAACTGAAATGAAATTGAATAATTTCCTCATAATGACCCTTGTTACATTTAGAGGAAAAGGTGGGGATGCTTGCAGGCCTGAGAAAACCATCCAAACTGTGAAGTACAGGATGCCAGCATCAGGTCATGGGTATGATTTGCTCTAGGAGGGACTGGGGCACTTAACAAAATGGATGGGAAAAAACAATATTATGTGGAAATGTTTAAGCGACATCTCTAGAGAGAAGTAGGTTGGAAAAATCTGTCACTCCATCTTCTGTAATCATCTGATCAATAAAAGCAGGACTCGAGGCAGGATATATTTTTCATTTTTTATTTATTTTCAAAATCGTATCACTAGAATATGTCCTCAGATAACTCTTTAATTGTTAAAATTTACCAATACTTTTTTCTAAAAAGGCATATTATTCCAATTGTTAGCTATTTGGGTTATATTTGAAACAGTTTCAAATCTGAGCTTTTTTCAGATTTATAGCTTTCACCCCACTATGTCCTAAGGACTCAACAACCTCCAAATCATGGTCTGCCCTCTCCAAGTCAGTTTTATTTATTTTTTAACAAAACCAAAGAAACGACTGCTCAACAAATGTCTGAACCATACCCGTTATTGCAAAAGTATCTGCTCACCTGCCTGCTCGCCCATGAACTTAAAGGTGTATAGCCACGTTCTTTGACCTTTTCTTAGATTTA
This sequence comes from Fundulus diaphanus, assembly GCA_037039145.1. Lineage (NCBI taxonomy): Eukaryota > Metazoa > Chordata > Actinopteri > Cyprinodontiformes > Fundulidae > Fundulus > Fundulus diaphanus. Next base: position 18,613,359 of record CM073137.1, on the reverse strand, counting down.
TACGTCAGTAGCTAACTAAGTTTTTATGAAAGATTATTAGGGCCCATGGCCGGGACCACTTCAGCGTGGCCGGCTGCCGGCGGAGCCCACGGGCTCGTCCCCGCGGCTCTTGAGGGCGTCGGCATTGCGGTGGCTGGGGGATTTCCTCGGGGTCGTCTCTCCTCTTTCCTCGGGGGGGGGGGGGGGGGGGGGGGGTTGCAGATTTCCTGTGAAGGCCCCTCTCGGGCGCACTGCTTTGGTGGCCCCTTTGGGAGTCCGGGGTTACGGGTCCCCTGACTCCTGCCTCTGTGCTTAGGGAAGGTGGGTCTTCGGTTCTCCACAATCACTATCAATATATTTCCTTCTGGATAACTTTCACCTAAACTAGTGCACTTTCACAAACTCCCACAGGTGCTGGGTCCCAGGTATTAAATGTTCACTTATATACAGAAAGGCTATAATTTATTTATTTACTTTCTTTTACTTTCTTTTTTAGGTATCACATTACACATGTCAGCTTAAATAATAATACATATGATTTAGCAATGGTATCAAGGTGTTACACGATTGTATCTGTTGCTTTATGTCTGTTGGTTGTGCTGTTGTTTTTGTGTCTCTTTCCAGGTGATGGAGCAGACAGAGGACGTTTTATCATTCTCTTCCTTCTATCTCTTCTTTCTTTCACCCTTTTCTTTCTCTTTTTTTTTTCTCTTCTTGTTCTTCCTTTACTCTCCTACTTTCCCATTGTAGTGTCCATATAATTTGAAATTTGAAGAAAGATTATCAAGTCCTGCTGGCGTATTAGTTGTTATTTTATGCTGTGTTTGTTAGTAAATAAAGCCTTCAGGGGAACCTAATTTAATATTATCTTAATTTTATCTTTCACAACAGTATTGCTAGATATTGCATTACATTTTTGTGTCCACAGTTTTCATGGTAATGATTTGCAGACGCAGAAAAAACAAATTTCCTAAGGCTGGCAGGCAAACATTTCCGTAGTAACAGAAAGTTAGTATAGTAAACAACCAAAACTGTAGTGATCATGACTTTTTCTGTATATAATATTGGCTAAAATTTAAAATCAGCAGCCTCCATAGGCCTAATACAACTTTTACACTATGTATGATCCAGTACAGTGCCTGACTGAATAGTCAATCCTACCCCTTCTCATCGTACAGTGTGCAGAAATATTAGGCAAGAGAGTATTTTGATCATATCGTTATTTTAAGGCATGTTAAGGGAAGGGTCATTTAATCTTTGGGTATGATTCACCTGTAACAAAAAAATTGCCGTAAAACTCGCTATTTCAGCTACTAGTTGCTGTCTAATGTTATCATAGCCTATGTTAGCATAATTGTGGACTACTTACCCTTGTAATAACAATGAAACAATCCCCTTGTGGTCAACTCCACAGCAGAATCTCGGCCACAAATCTCAACTGAGTCCATTTATATCCCTCAAAACCTTTAGCGATTCTCCGGTGTAGTGGGAGGGAAAGTTGATTAGGTAGTTGTAAATGTATGGGTATTTCTACCGAATCAAATCGTTTTAAAAAGCACACTAGGCGCCAAATATGGATCACTAATTTTTAGTCTACTGAGTTTAGTTGTGTATCACTGTATATCGCTATGAGAAGGATGACTGCTCCCCTCCATTCCTCTCGTTAATTTCTATGCTTCCTGATCCTGCCAATATGGCGGTGTAAACCAAATTGGTTTACACCGCTCTATTACATCGCTCTATTAGCATCTCCCAACGAAACAATGAAGAAAGGTCAAATATCCTGTGAAAAAAGCCCAAAAAATATATGATTCCAAGAGGGAGAAGACTGGAATGTCACTGGGAATACAGTATGAACATTGGTGTTCACTGAAGCGGAAGCTAAACCTGCCGAGGCTCAGATGTGACCGCAGAGTTGACTGACGTGAGCAAACGTTCTGATATGAGGTTGTTAAAGTTTTTGTAGATTGGTTTATTTAATTAATAATGGTTGGTCTTCGATCACGCCGAGCTGCCGCTTTATTGTGAGGCATTGCAGGGATCAGTCTTGGCCTGGGATTATTTACAATTGATTTAGAAATTAAACAAACCGGCATTATGATAGTTCTGAGATACTGTCGCTAGATGGCGCCACATCTGTTTATATTTGTCAATCCCGCCCGAGAGCGATTTATTTTTCGGCTCAATAAGGGCTATGAAAACACTATCAAGATGGAGGCTTGGTGTAAATAACCTTATTTTATTGATCATGATCAAACGTTTTTTAGTCTTTTTTTTATAAGTATATTACGTGGCTATATACCTTTAAGTGACATCTCATTCTTAATCCTAAGGGTTAAATATGACGTTGGGCCACCATTTTGCAGCTATAACAGCTTCAAATCTACTGGGAAGATTGTCCACGATGTTCTGCATTGTTTATGGGAAGCACATTTGTGAGGTGAGACACTGATATTGGACAAGAAGGCCAGGCTTTCAGTCTTTGATCTAATTAATCCAAAAGGTGTTCTATCAGGTTTTGGTCAGGACTCTGTTCAGGCCAGTCAAGGTCATCCACACCAAACTCTCATCTATGTCTTCATGGACCATGGTTTGTGTGCTGATGCACAATCATGTTGGAAGAAGAAGGGGCCATCTCCAAACTGTTCCCACAAAAGATGGGAGCATAGAGTTTTCCAAAATCTCTTGGTCTGCTGAAGCATTCAGAGTTCCTTTCACTGGAACTAAGAGGCCAAGCCGAGCTCCTGAGAACATCCCCCACACCAGAAACCCCCTCCTCCAGCACCTCCACTGCTCTAGAGCCCAGTGGTGATGTGCTTTACACCACTACATCCGGCGCTAATCTGAAGGCCACATGAAGTTAATGGTGGCTCAAGGGTAGTAAAACTTAACCTATGTTAAAAGGCCTCAGTCCTCAATGGGTCCTGGGTTTGAGTCCTAGTCCATGGACCAACATGTCTTCCCCCTTGCTCTCAATCCCATTTCCTGTCAGCCTACTGTCAAATAAAGGTCACAAGTGCCACATTTTTTTTTTTTTTTAAAGACGGTGTGCCTTAGCATCTGCTGCCCCCACTCCCTGAGTTTATGTGGCATACAGCTTCATGGCTGAGTTGCTTCCATTTTGTTATATTAGCACTGACAGTTGACTGTGGAATATTTGGGAGTGAGAAAAGTTCACGACTGGACTTGTTGCACAGGTGGCTTCCTATTGCAGAACCACGTCAGAGTTCTCTGAGCTCCAGAGAGCGACCCATTCTTTGACAAATATTTGTAGAAACAGTTTTCATGCCTAGAGACACCTTTGGCCATGGAGGTGATTGAAACACCCGATTACGATTATTTGGATGGGTGAACAAATACTATTGGCAATATAGTGGATTACAGGGTGAAAAGCACAACAAATTGGACAGTGGTGCACGGTGGTGAGAACTAGTCTGTGAGTTATGTGATATGCCAAAACTGTTTAAAGAGATGTTCAGTCTCATAACTCTGTTCTCTTTGGTGCAATAGTTGCTGTAAGTGATACTTTTCTGTCATGTTTTTGTAATGCAGAAATATTCACAAGTATCTGATCACAATGTTAAGTTTACATTTAATGAAAGACGGACGCCGCAAGGTACAAGGTGGCTAAATAAAAACTTGATTGGATTTGGACTCCAGTCTAAAGTACATTTTTAGAAGACAAGCTTTGTGTTTTTAGACGAGCTGAGACACAGTGAAAATTCAACTTTGAGGTTGTTGCTGGAATCCACTTGCTATGTCTCTGACGGAAAATAAAGCAGAAGCAATTCCATTAGGTTCCTATCAAAGGCATCCTTTTCTAATATATTTTTCAAATCTTCAACTCGGAGCTACGCCCTCTGCACTGTAAAAATGTACCATGACAAAGTACAGCCATATGTAACTCTGTGACCAAACCACTAAACAGAATTTGGCTTTTCCTTTTCTTCTCTATTCATCTCTTCCTTGCTCCTCCTTTCATTGCAGTTCTGCACTCTGAATTCATACTTGGGTTTGGTTATCGGTTTGCCTTCGGCTCAGGATCTTAGCTCAACAGTGTGACATCCGGCCCCACAGTGTGTGCCAGGAAAACAAAGTTAGAAGTTTCTTCATTTTAATGTGATTTATTTTTCAATAAATACTTTAATGTATATTTAATTCTGGGTCGCTTTGCCCCTTCACCAATTCAAAACCCTATTGCATAGCTATGCATTGCCTTTTTATAAGCATACACAAAACAGTTCATATCCGTTTTTGCAACAGCTGCATAACAATTATTCTTTTTCTTTGTGGTTAATAATTAACATTAATTACGTACATAATCATAAAAATGCCCTAGTCTCAGATTACATTTTATACATCCCAAACTTTGTCCATACTCACTTGTCCTTGCAGGTTCGGACAAGGGGTTAAACCTAACAGCTGACCTAACCTAACAGGAAGCCGAAGTACCCAGAGAGAAACCGGACATGCAGAAAGACGCGGAAACTTCCAAAACTCAGAGGAGAAGATGAAAAATATAAACAAAAAAAATAGTCCAATGTGATTTCTCCCCAGGATCAATCAATACAGTTTTCTGTTTCCTTACGGCACCCGAAGAACAATCTAAATCAGGAATACAGTAAATCTCCTTTCACTGTATTCTGGAAAAACACAGGTCGTTGCTTTTCTTGTTTTTCTTATGATGTGACCTGTAGTTTTCTTTACATACTGTCTGTTTGATGCCACCCTCTGATTGGGAATATTGTGGTTTCTCTCGGCAGGCAGTGAGCATTGTCACAAACTTCCAGGCTGCATGAAGAGATCAGCAGGTGGGCAGGTCCACTTGATAATATTTAGATCACACCAGCTTGGTGGTGGAGTAGACAGTGGAGCAGACTTGAAGGTAAGTATTTGCCCTGGGGTTCTGTCCTGTTTTCATAATTGTTGTTTTTGAAAAAAAAAAAAAAATGATGCAGTAAAAGTATTTTTTTTTTGGGGGGGGGGGGGGAGTGTTAATGTTTCTGTACCATGTTGTAACGCTTTATCAAGGTTTTGAACAGGATAGCCTTACATAAACAGATTAGATTAACAAAAGTCAGAGGCTTGTCTTCTTTTCCTTGCTAAACATTTGCTCGTTATCCACAGTTTATTTTTTTAGAAAACATTTTGAGCTGCCACCTATATGGACTGGCAACATATCCAAAATGGGCCACGCTGCCAGAGATGGTTACTCAAGTTTCACACCAGCACTCAAGTCACACTTAGGTCACAAAACAAAGACTTCAGACTCTCTTTATTCTTGTGTCCTAAAGACTCGAGACTTGACTTGGACTCGTGCTTAGAGACTTAAGTCTTTTTACAATCATCTGGTGAGAGCAGGAGGGAAAGCAGGCCAGTATGAAAGCGACAGACCCAGACAGAGGATGCGCTACGTGTTGGTATTTTCCTGTGAAAAGCTCCACTTGTAAAGCTAGCCAATAATGTTTGCATAACCTTGGGATGTCTAGGGCTCGTAACAGTTTGTTCATGTTAGCTGTGGCTTCACAATATTGACCACGCGACTGCCTCTCCAACTGAACTGTATTAAATTACTTCAGGTGGTTTCAGAATACAATTCACCTACGTTCGACATCTTATTGTCTCGCTCTCGTTGGGCTAGCTCCGGCATCGCAAAGAAACCTGCTGTGTATCAAAATAAAAGCATTTCAAGTTCTCTTCACTGAGAAATTTGATGTTCTCATTTACTCACCACAATGCTACTTCCTCTTTATGTTCTAGTTTATAACATAAATTGTAACAGGTTTACCGTTTAGACTAGACATAAATGTAGATTTTAAAAAATGGTTTAATGGTGCTAACAAAAAAAAATCCTCCAAATCAGAGGGAGAAGAAAAGCCTCTAAGACCCATCTAGTAAATAATATAGTGAAGGACTGGGCTAAATGAACACAGGGATTAACAAGTGCTGAATAAGTAATTGACTCATTCAGATTCATGACTCAGAAATACGACATCAAACGATGCTAATCTCTATTATTTTTCCTTGAACAGAAACATATATTTATGTTTCTAATTGGGCAAATATTACACTTTAGCCATTTCAAAATAACATAAAAAAGCACATAACAGCTTTTTGAATCTTGAATGAAATGTCAAATGATTACAATATAATTGCTCATGTCGTTGGGAAAAATAGCTGTTTCCCTCTGCCTGTTGTCATCTTGGACTTGGTTTAGATGGGAACCTATGAAGTCCACCCCTCCACTGTTGATGACAGTGATCTTTTTGGCTCGAATCATAAAGATGTCTGTATTTACAAACCTCCGCCAGAAGGAATGTTTGCTCGTCCGCCGTGTTTTTCCGCTGTCCCCATAGTTCAAAGCCTTTCCAGGTGCATGGTGCGGAAGCATTTGGCCGCATGGAGGGGCGTTGGGAGCCAAAATTACGTAATATGGCCATGTGGACCTCGCAGATGCGTCAAGCATAGACCAGGTTTAACCGCACGGATCGCACAGTGGGCCACTTCACCGCTCCTGATCGCGCCTTTTACATAGGGATAATATGTAAATCCCCCGCTCAGACTGCCTCAACCGCGTTCGGTGAGAATGCACCATAAGACCTAGTACACAAATAGCCAGTTATAAAAACAAATATTTCCTCCACACAGTATTTAAAAATACTATTGTGCACACAGGATTGTTTGTTTTCATCTACACAAACCTGTGTAGATTCAACATTAACCATTGTTTTAAACATGCCAGATGCATAGGAGGAGTGTACTGCTAAGCTAAAACCTATGTCAGCCAGTCGGAATCCTTCAAAATAAAAGTGATGTTAAACAGCAATGTGCCTGTGCAAAACACCCAACCTTTTAGTGCATTTTCTTCTCTGCACCTTAACATACTGGAGCAGCTGGGCCTGTAAAAACAAACGAAAAGCCTCTGAACCAGCTGTAATGTTTATCATTTTCCATGTATGCTTTTACTTTGAAGTCTGAAAACCGAGGTAAAGACAGGAAATGCTGTGTAGTGTTGAGGTTATGTCAGTTGGAAATAAACGACGAGAGATGTCGTAGGTTAGTGAATTTGTCCAATTTAACATGGATTAGACACATGTTGTAAACAGTCGATCACAACACCGACATAGAAATCAGCTCCTCTCTGACAGCATTCATTTTTTTACTCCACTGTATGGCCAAGTCTGTAACAGTGGCTGCACGCGTAACGCCAGTGACATGCCGGACCCTAAAACTCTCTCGTCATGTACACACGCAGGCTAGTTTTTAGAAATCTCCACTTGGGCTGGAGTTTTAAGAATAATTCGATTTTAGACATGTAAAACGGCGTTTACATGGGTATGAAATGCCTAATCACATAAAAAACATATCCATTTTCTCAGATATCCGGCCACGTGCGGACTAGGCCTAAATAAAGTCCATGACACACGCAGTTAATTTGTCTGAGTAAAAGTTACTCAAATTGAAGAACATTTACTCAGAAACAGATAACATTTGGTCCATCTCAAAAAATGTTCTTCAATTTGAGTAAGTTTGACTCAGACAAATTTCCTGTGCAGTTAACAGATTACTTTACTGACAATTTCATTTTACTGCATGTAAATTTGAGCATTGAGAATCATAAACATCTTTTCGGCAAAACCGTCTCACAAGTAATGCTTTGGATGTGCCCAGGCTGCTGGTGGACTATGGCAATGATACAAATACTGAATTGACAAAGTTTCTAGCCCTCTAATTTAATACTCCATATATACTCTAGATCTGGGGTTCCCAAAGTTTTCAGCTGCAACCCCATAAATACCAGTGCCACAGACTGGCAACTGCATTTTGGCGAGGGGGAATTTTATTCTTTAATTTTGAAAATTGTGAGAGTAAAGTTGTAAAATTACAAGAATAAAGTAAGTATCAAATCATCTCGGGACCCCCAAGAGGAGTCTAGCAACCCCACAGAGGGTCCAGACCCCCAATTTGAGAACCCCTGCTCTAGATACCTCGATGCTTCACTATTGGTCAAATTCTGTTTTATTCTGTATGCATTAGTTACAAAGATTGTTACCACATTATTGCAAACAAATTTCAAGAATGTGTGTGTCATGGTGGAGGACGTCTGGAACTGGAAGTCCCTCCTGGATAATGAATACTAAAGAAAAATCCCAAAGGTTGTTTTTTCTTCTTCTTCTTCTTTGTTCTTGGCAACATCAGCCTTCTTATCTCAAGTGAACTATCACTTTAGATGAGACGTATAGTTGTCAGGACATCAAAAATACAAAAGCTGCTTTTAACAGTAATAAAGACAGGACGTGGGAAATACATTTCTCAAAGAAATCTAAAATGAATATTTTCACTGCTTGGGGAGCTAGAATAAAGCCTTAGGTTCTGCGAGTTTTATACTTGACAGTCAAATAAATGTTGTAAGCCATGTTCACCACTGTTGGAGAGGTGACCCCTCTGTGGGATGTGAAAGAACAAGTGACAACCTCCAGAAAGCAAATTAAATGTAAAAATCTGTGCTAATGTACTTCTTTTTCATGATCATTAATGGAAATTAAAGCAGCAATCATTCATAGGTGAATATAGCTGTTCAGGGTCTAGTGTTGTAACTGTAGCTTCGTTTTCTTGTCACATCGTTTCAACTAGCAATAATAGAACCCACAAGGCTCTGACTCTGGTAATTTGTCGACCAGAAACTTACAAGCTTTGTACCTATTATTCTCAGGGACAAAATACATGTTTGCTCTGCTCAAGAGTAAATATGGACCAATTGAACGTGACAAAGTATTGATTCAGATAATTTCAGACATAGGGGTCTATCGTTGACATAGTTCAAGGTTTTACATATGGCTAACTAAAACAATAACTGGGTAAAAAAGTAAAACATTTGGATTAAATATCATTTTTAAATTGTTCTCCAAGTCAAAATGTTACATTTCTTCCGGCGTATGTACAGGCCTTAAGCGTGTCCTTATCAAAACAAACAGAAGAAATATAGCTAAAGTGCAAACCATTTTTTTTAAAGAATAAAGCTTGTTCAATGCTATTAGCAACAAAACCACTTTAGTTACTTCTTCACAATCCTGCAGCAACACTATCCCAGGAATGAGGGGCATAGCTTTTAGGTTTCCAACAACATCAACTGCTGGTTTTTTATGGTCACAAATCCTACCCAAAACCTTTTGATCTGATTTTAATTGAAGACGTTGGTTCAGTCAGACATTATTCTCATTCCTCGTGTGCCGCGTCCAACAGAAAACCAAAAAGGCTCATGTGTTTATACGGGTTGAAATATCAATGCATGTATCCACTAAGTAAAAGTTAAGAACTATCATAAGACCGGCAATTGAGAAAGATGGAGCAAGAATTTAAGTCTTTAAACAGGTTAGCAGCTGACCTGTTCCGTGTACCACTTTTTGGGCATAAAATGGAGCCGACTATTGTGGTACATTTTCTCCCAACTTTGAGTCTATGAATGCCTACAAGAGGGTCGTTTCAGGCTCAGTTTAATAGTTGATGATTTAATGTAATGGCTTACAAACAATCAACACAATATTTTTCTTCAATCAGGGGTTAAAATTTTCATATTTCATTTAGGTCTACTGGCCCAAACGTTGATCGGAACCTAAATAATTAGTTTACTACAAAGTTTTGAGAAAATATAAGCAATTAAAATAAATTAGACATGAGCTCTAAGTATTTTCTGTGCCTATTTCTCTGTTATTTGTAAAACAATACTCAACTAGAAAGGAAGCTAAATTGATTTGCCATGGTTTACTATAAGTAAATGGCTATGATTGATTTTTTTATGGGTACAAAATGGAATAAAATCCCCAAGTTTCGAAATGAAATATGTGAATTGCCAAAGGGGTGAACTGACCTGGAGTAGATCCTCTGCATCTATAAAATTTTGGAAACTAATGACATAACTCCAGCTATGAAACTGTATGCTTACTAATTTACATGTAATATGAACTGACATGAGCTCATTGTCTTTAAATAAACAGTACAGTGAAACACATATTGGGTCTGGACTGAGAACTGTTTTAGAACATGCTAATGTTTATGAACTGTAGATGTTTTTATATCTCCCATTTGATAAATAAAATAGAAATTGACAAATACTGCTTATTCTGATTAAAGTTTAAGTAAACAAACGTAAGCAGTTTAATTGTCTTTTAGCACTTAAACATAATTTGTACACTGAAAAATGTATTTAAAAAATCCACACCAGTGGAAAGGTATACAAATAGTTTCACATTTGATAGGCTAAATTTATAGCCTTTTTTATGTGAAGGTGGTCATGCTTTTTTTCATTGCACAACAGCTATATCAAAGGCTTATAGTATAATTTTAATTTGGTAAAGTCTGTGAGAACTGATGTAACATCTGTACTTTGGAAATCACACCTTTAAAGTGACATGTGCTCTGACCTAAAAGTCTAAGAAAACATTTTAAAGAGGGTCATTAGTTACTAGTTAAAGCCAATAATCGCCTATTGATAAAGATGAAAGGGCTCAAAGGAAAACAATGTGGAAATGGGCTGCTACCATTCACATCACAGCCGGATTCCAGAGGTTAGAAGCTAAGTCCCGTTAATAGTCTCAAAGGACAAAACTCGGAGCACTGAGAACTTCAGCGGGACTGTTTGGGAGCGTAGCCGGAGTTTAGGCACACAAACATGAAAAATATCAATTTCACATTTGGTTTAACACTTTCACACTTTGTGTCACTGACACCAAGAGGGAAAGACTGCAGAAGACAAAACACAGCTCCTGGATAAGGATCATGTTAATGCCTATCAATTAGGATCAAAAAGGGATTAACCGGCATGGTTGCAGCAGTGGGATGGGAGCCCATGCAAAGTCACTGAATGCTAGGGGTCGCACCCCCGACTTCATTAGGCCTGACCTTTCCACGCCATTGTGTGACAGCGGAGACCTTGCAGTCGGCGGGTGCGGTCTCAGCCACCTTAAAGGTCTTTCGGAGTCGAATATGAGGCACACAGAAAAGGCTGTTTGAGATCAGTGAAATATGAAATATTCCCTTTCAAAGTCCAGGGAGACTTATTAGGTTACTGCAACTTAGTGCAGGTGGGTATTTACTCATCAACCCCCCCAAGCTTCCTGCAAAGAAAATCATTTTCTTTTCTCACCTTGGAGAGAAGTGAGATTTACTAATTAGTCATGGTGCAGCCTTTCCTTAAGTGGGATGTACCGCGGGGATGACGAGCTCAACTCTGCCGTGCTGTCTTAATTCACAAAAAAAAGGTCAAATGGCAAAAGTGAAAGCAGGTATTCAAGGTGTGTTGGAATAAGCCCCAATTAGGGAAAAATGTAAGCAAAACTGCATATTCTTACATGTCTGACCTAGATGGTAACTTTGGGCAAATCCCCGCCACTGCTGGGGCAGGCGGGGGGTGTTTTTAAAGCTCCTTCTTCTCAAATATATTCTTTAGATATTTTAGTCAACGCTACTACAGCCAATTGTGAGGTGTAAAAAATGTTTTAAAGCTACACTTTTAAAACTGAGGGAAAAGCATTCTCTCTGATCATGTTTCACACAGCTCTGCCCCTCCCCCACTTATTACTGCACAAATGTGGCTGACAAAGAGGGTTCAGCTGTTTGTTATTTGCTTAACGTTAATATCACCGCTTTACTCACTTCTCTAGTTTTACAGGGGGAAATCTACAATTTGTTTTTTTTTATTATTATCATGCGTAGAAAACAGTTCAAAAGCACGGCAGACCGAATTTAAGGAAACTAATGGGGTATTTTTTTACATTTTGTATACTATTCATCTACTTTAAAGTAGACATAGGTCAATTAAGTTAAGAATGTGTATGGAGAAATGGAGCGAGGCCCCTTCCCCATCAGAACTTGTGCACTTCCCTTCAGCTGGCTGAAAGAAGGTTATTACAATTGTATCTCTCTTGCAAGAACGACCAATTTGGCTGTTTGGATATATTTCTAGTAGCAACAAACACAGACAGTCTAGGTGAATGGCGAAAGCTGCAAGTCTGAAGAAGCAGACCGCAGCAGATAGCCTGACTAATTACCCCACTAATGTCAGCTTGTTGTACTCCAACAGTTACTTGATACAAGTCAGAACAACAAAAAGAGATAATATTCTGCACAATAAGCATGTTTACTTGAAAACAGCTACTACGGTTCTTGACCACTGATTCTATATTTTTGCTCAAGTCTATGTGTCAAATCAAAATAATAAATGCTGTAGACAACATTATAATAACTTACAATGTGCTTATTATTGTAGCAGCCCAGGGATATTAGTTTTTTTTTTGAACAAGAGGAGTTAGAGGGTCCCATAATTTTTTGATTAACATTTTTGTATTAATGCAATTATACTGTTAAAATGTTGTATTTCACTCATGGTTATCTCGCCAACAGAATCTTCCTACGGCCCCATTTTGGTTTTATTTTTTGTACTTATGAGATCAATTATCTAGTGTTTATTACAAACTGGCTTTAGGGTTGAGGTATTTGCACCAAATTAGCGGTAATGTCAAGACTCGACTGTGAACCAGCCCCTACAGATCTTTTTACCATAATGTTTTTACAGAATTATCTTGTGTTTTTATTAAGTTCTGACTTTAATATCTGCCCATTAATCTGATCATAGGCCATATCAGGGGTAATTGTTCATACTTAATGAATACTTCAAATCTGACATATTATAAAATGCTATTTCTATTTAAAAACTTTAAATATCATGTATAGATATGTGGTAGCGAGCAAGAAGTCCAGATTTAGACTATCTACTGTTACCCAAACAGGTTTTTTTTTTGTATTTTCTTTTGTTTTTTTTGTTTTTTGCAAAAATACTTTCCATCACTTAGTAACGATGCAAACTATTTATGCATAGAACACAAGTTTTACATATTTCTTTGTATAAAAACAATACATTCTCCAGAAAAAAACAAATGCTGGTCTATGTTAGACTCCATGCTGCTGCAAAAATGGCATACTGTGTACAGTCTTTCTTCATTTGCAAGGCTTCACTCCAGCAACATCTTTTTACCTAGTAAATACTAAGAAGTCCATAAAACCTAAAAGCTTTTTTTTAAAAGTTAGAAGAAGCTTGTCTGAGACAAGATCAAAATCAAGTGGGGAAGAAGAACAGCAGTGAACAGTGGTCTTCCTGACCCCGCCAGCCCTCGTCTAGCCGTTTAGCAACACTTGTAGATGAGCAAGCTCCGTGTTAAAGTCAGGTCAGATTTGCAGGAAAAAGCAAACAGGAAGTCTGCTGTTCTGCTGAAGCTGTCAGTGCGGTGGCTGCTGGCAGGGGGAGCGGACACGCAACATGTGCACTTCTGAAGACTGGCAGGATCACAAACAGCGGCAACAACAGGAAGGCAAACAACATTTAGACTGCTGACAGCAAAATCACTTACCTTTCAATAAAGCTCAAAAATAGCAAATGACATTTTAAAACATCGTCAAATATTTTAAAGCCAGCGCGTCCATTTTAATGTGGTCCTAATGTTCATGAATTGTTGTGGCCTCAGCAGAAATTCAAAGCCTGTGATCAGCCAAACAAACAGTGAGATGTTGGCTGAAAACGGATTTAAGAAGCCGAAAATTTTGTTAGAAAAATCCACCTGATGGAAAACATTTTTAATCATTAACATATGGGAACACTAAGCACCAAATATTAGAAAAACTAAGAAAAGAGAGAAAAAAAAACACTGATTTATTATCAATATGGTGAGCATGAGCTGAAAGGAACATGGTGAAGTTATCTCCACTAGCTGCAAAAGCCAAGTAGTTGAACATAAAATAAATGAAATGGATTAAGTCTGACATTAAGCTATAGGTTAGGCTCATGGCATCCCTGCATATGTATGCTCCAAAAAAAGGAGCCTTTTCTCTGACTTTTTGCGCGACCGCAGAGCGGAGGTTCAACCTAACGTTACTGACAGCCACTGCTGTGCAATGTGCCATCAGAACACAGTCTGGATTTCATATGAAGGCTTAACAGTGGACGACAACAAGAACTAAACCGGATGGTCACCTAAACCTTTGCATCACACAAACTAGCAGCACTAAATCCCAGTGTACTGTACTTTCAACACAATCCTCTCCTTTATCTCGAAGTGCATTCCCAAAACAATGCGACCTCATTATCGTTTTAAAACTAAAATTTTAATTACCGCAGCCTAACACACAACTAGCATCATTTTGTCGCCATGTTGTCTTTAAATAAAAAAAAAAAAAAAAAAAAATACGGATAAAATATTTTTGCGATTTAAACAAATACATTTTTTTAAATACATGCAGAAAAACGAGCCACAAATCTGTAAACAGAAAAGACATGAACCGTTTAAAAGCATATACTGCGATCTAGCTGATAAAATATTGCACGACAAAATATTTCAACATTTATTTTGCATTATATCATGTTTTTGATTCATGGCTCGCAGCATTAATAAAAATCTACTTTATTTATCGTAGAAATAATTCTCTTGAATTCAGTTATTGCAGACTATAAATCAATTTTCAGGTAAATCTATAGGAAATACTTTTGAATTCTAGTTCAGAAAATTAAAAAAATTTAAATATATTTACCGTCGAAGTGTTGTTGTTTTTTTTATATTGAAATTACTTTTTTAAAATCACTTCTTTCAATTAATTAATTTACAACTTGTATAATTTCTATAATGTAATAATTCTATGTGTATTGCATACAACAGTTCCGTATTATAATAATAAGCAAATACTGCTTCAAAATGTTTAAAACTTATTTCTCCGTGTTCGAATTAATTGCATCAAATGTCGTATAAAAAGCGGTGTAGACTATTTTTCAAAATTAAGAACATTCACAGAGGTTTCAATTATAATGAAATAAAATAAACATTATTTGTGCTGCAGTCAATAAAAATGAAACTAATTAACTATTAATCACAATTTTTAATTATGCATCCGTTTGTGCATAATTGTTTTTAAATATCTTCCACTGAAAAGTTACGCACTGCATAAAAGTTGCAGGATTTTCTTCAAGGACTCAGACTGCAGGTTAAGATTCTTCTCTCAACAAGCTTGAGTACAGTTTATCTCGTCTGCCATGAACTAAAATGGACGCTGATGGCTTTGAGATGAAGGCTAAGACCAGCCCAGGGTCTCAGCTCAGCAGTTCTGGGCCCAAGCAAACGGACCCAAGTTTTGCCAGACTGCCAAAAGGCATTTTGAAATACACTGAAGGTATTCATCTCAAATGTCCCACGACAATGTCAGCGAAGACTGCGTCATCATCGTGCAGCGAGGACTGCTGAGATAAACGCACTGCCGTTTCACCAGGCAGCGGCTCCTGCTGCGGGTGCTTTTCCAGAGGGCCGTGCTTTGAAACGTGCTCAGACTTTACTCTGCTCACACTCAGAAATGGACCCCCAAAAAATCTTTTCATTAAACCTCAGGAAGCATTAGAGCCCAGATGAAAGCCTGTTTTTCACCAGACGTCGTCACGATGTCAGACCTCGTGACTTCACTGTGGGTGGAGACAGCGAGCCAATAGAAAACCAGGGCGGATGCTTCAGAGTGCTTCTTGCATCAGCGTTTTCCACCCAAGCCTCAAGTAAAAATATGACTTTCACATCTATGATTATGTTATGAAGAGATCAAAAAAAAAAAAAAAAGAAATCTCCCTTGATAAAAACCAATCGCCAGTGAGAGGTGAGTGACAGCAGCGGCGCTGATTAGCCAAACTTTTAGCTGTGCAGAACTGACACTGCAGTTCAAGAGCTCAACCTCTGCAAACACGGCTGTGCGCCGTGGAGTGATTTTTCCCCCAGGCAATCGCATTCAATAGCTGCAGTACCTTAGAGCCTTCCCAGAATTGCGTTACTCCGCTTTAAATGGGCCTAAATGTGTTTTAATGAAAAGGTCAAACGCAGATCTTACCAGTTGCGGACATGAAGTCGTGACTGTCAATGTCAGTGGCTGCAAAAAACACACACACAAAAAAAAAACATGAACCACCTGAGAATAAAGTAATGGCAAACAAGTGTTGGATATTTGGCCGTAAACAAAAACACAAGTAAAATGTATTTCGCTGTCTTTGCAACACTGGCAGGTTTGAAATTAACTGAATTACATCTGCGAAAATAGAAAAAACGAATTTACGTTTTCTGTTAGCCGGTTGTTTCGCTTTGATAAATCAATAGTTTAATTTTTAACATTTAGTATGAGTTTGCAAATGCTTGCTGACGTTTGTAAAAATGTTTATATCAGTACGCGCAAGACGAATAATTTTATTTCATAGTGCCGCGATGAGATACATTTTTGTAATTCATCACCTAAATAGCAACCGCATTAATCGGAAGGAATTTTTACTTATTTATTATGCACTTGTTGGTTTCGTTATAAGTTTTGCAAAAAATATCTCCGGTGCATAACTGTCCTTTCTGTGGAAGATTTTAAATGATCCACGTTTGCCAATTTATCACTGGCACACACAAAATTAATAGACAAGTAGAGCAGATGTGTTTCTGGGCTCGCCTAAGTGAAACTTTAGATCTGTGAAAACTTCTGCATGTTTCCCAAAGCAGCTTCATGCCTCAGTAAACAACACAATCAGCAAGCACTCAGAAACTATTAAAGCAACCAGGACAAGAAGAGATTAAAGGAGCTCCTCTGACGGCAGATGAGTATGCACTAAGTAGAGGATAATGAAGAGATCTGTCCAGGCTGGTCAATGATATGGCAAACAGATAAACATCACAGACTCAGTCAGTGGATGTAAGTCGTAATGTCAGACCGACGCTCGGAGCGCTTTTCAAGCCAAAGTTAATTTCAACTACTTGCATTACTCCCTCAGAAAAGAGAGCTGAAAGGGGGGGGGGCGCGTTAACTGCAGATTAAGTTTTATTTCTTCTTTTTGTTTACTTCAGTGATTATACGAGCCAAAACGAACATCACCTGTTTTAAAGTAGCAGTTTTTACAGTGCATCAAAGTTTAGATTTGTTTTCACGAAACCTACTGGTATAGTATGCTTTTAAAAAAAAAGCACACTTCCAGCGTGAATAAGAAGCTTTATATTTAATTGCATCGTATACCTTCGGATAACAGGAGTTTTAAGTAGCAATTTAGTTAAGAATTAATCAAAATATCCAAAAACACAGTAAAGTAAATGGAGCCTAGTAGGTCAGGATGCTTCGCAATAACCTTAAGCCACAACAAAACAACAACAACGGAGAAGCTTTCAGAAAAACATTTAAACTATTAAATTAGCAGTTGCTGTCAGCGGGTAATTCTTAACATTTACACACTCACCTTGCACAAGGCAAGTTATAAGCATAGGCAGAACTGCTTATTGTAATTGAACGAAATGTTCAACATTCCCATTTAATTTCTTAAAATGACGGTTTTAAGTTTTCTCCGATATTTAGACGTCTCTTTCAAATTCCAAAGACAGAAGGATAACATGCCAAATGTCTTTTTGTGTGTGTTTCTTTCTAATATTTTGATGCCCCGCAAGCGTCTTGCATGCATGCATGCAGACAAAATGGCTACCAAGCATCTCAGATCTGCAGCACTCGATGAGCAAGTGAAGGAAAAGGCGAGCGAGGTTCTGAGAACCGCAGGGAAATATTAAAATGGTCGACAGTTCAGTTGCCCCATGCTTGCAAGCGGCTGGGAAGAAGAGAAAGAAACCTTGAATTGACAAACTCAAGATATTTAGGGCAGGTATATCCGTGCCAAAACGCAGCCTTCCCTACACCTTCTGCGTGCATCTTTATACTCAAGCGTTCGATTCTAGTTTAATCCAAAAGTACCGATGCACCACCAGTCTTGTGTTTGTGTTTGATTTTAGTTTTTTCAATCCCATTCGTGATGGAGTACGTCACGGACGCAGCATTAGAACTTCTGCAGCCATCTTGCCCAAACAGAGCAGAGACGAGAAGGAGGGAGGAACCGGCTCTCCGACTGAGTCATATGACTGCACCGTCTGCAGTGACAGGGCAAAAGCGTCTAGACGAGTCTGAGCCCATCGCAGATGAAGCGTACCGGCATCATCACACACAGATTAGTTGCGATTTATCCAGAATATGGAATACATATATGTCTTAAATAATCTATATAAATATATGGACATTCCTTCACCATGAAATCCAAATGTTCTCTTTTTATATCGGATACCAGGATTACCTCAGTCAACCAGGCTGTATTGTTCCAACTAGGCGAGCGTGAATGCATTCAAGGGGCTCCAGGTTTCAGCCAAACCCCAATAATTCGTCATTTGGTTTAATGCTGCCGATTTCAGTTTTGGTTTCACGTGTGGGTTTAGATTGATCTTTGATCTGACCATGTCCTAACTGTTGTTGTTAGGGAATGTTGTACTTTGACCCTGTATAATTAAAAAGCCTGAGATGAATAACACAACATTGTGGCTCGAAGGATAAGAAGCAGGTTTTCGTAAAATAAACAGGAAATAAAGTTATGGAGTATAAAAGCTTCATCACAGGCTCCCAAATAAGAAGCGTTCATTATGCGAACAGAATATGTAAATAAATATGTTTAAAATATAACTGCAAAGGAATGTTTGGATGCAATTTTAGGTAAAGCTCTTACATTTCAAATTCAGCTAATTCAGTCTTCATAGCAATGATACATTTGACCCATTGGATGGAGTTTCACTGGCATTAATGTCTTTCATGGGCAATAATGTGGATTGTAATGACTTAGATCCTTTGTCAGCAATAATATCTAATTGCATGCTTTCATAATATCTATCTGTCTATGGCTAAAATTAAGCAAAGATATCTATCCCAAGCTAAAATTTGTGCCAAAACAAACCTTTCTGTGCTTTTGCAGGCTGCCTTGTGCCCGATGCACTCATCTTGAACTCCATGGCTGAGGGATAATTCCCTGCAGAGCGTAAACAGACACAATACGGGGCAACATTTTTATAAAGTGTGCATAACGTATCATGATGCAAAAAAATAATAATAATAGGTTCAAGTTTCATTAGATAAATAGATAGCTTTTTTTGGGCGAAAACAACAACGATAGCAAAACAAAAAAATCATCTTTTGCCCAGTGTTTGGTGCTGTGACTGAACGGGTTAAAATAAATGCAGTGAAGCCAGGTTTTGCCCCTCAGGTGACTGCTGAGTAAACAGATAGCTCGTGCGCACGTGGAGTTAATCAAAAAGCCTCGCGTCAGCAAAGGTGCGTCACCTGCGCATCTTCCTGAAGTAGTGTGTGAATGAGGTCAAGTCCCCACAACAACATCGCTATTGTCTGGCATGAGTTGCACACAATATTCCCAACGCGAATGCGGTGCAAATTATCATTATTATTATTATTATTATTATTATTATTATAAACTGCACAAACGAAGGAGGCTACCTCTTCTCCCAGTCTGTTGCGCATGTAAGCGAAGGGAGATGTTGGATAAAAGGCGTTAAAAAAAAGCAGTGCTGTAACGCTGCAGCATCCGCTCTGTGTAAGACTGTCTGCACTCCAGGGCTTGCTTTTAACCTACCTGTGCAAAATGAGCTGGCTGTCTGCTGCAGGACTGCAGAAGGGGGAGAAAAACTTTCTTTTTGTTGTTGTTGTTGCTTTCTAAAGAAGGAAAATAAACATTTCGTCAATGCGTGGCGACTCAAGGTGAAGAGACGTCTGAGGAGGCGCGCAAAGATCCCAATTTCCCACCAGGCGGCTTCCTCGTAGAAGCGCAGAGACGCGTAAAACTCCATTTCCAATTTTATCAATTTGAGACAGACTCCAGACAGTCTCCTAACGGTTGCGTGCCTGGTCCCTTCTCACGCGCGTGCACGCCGAATGGCGCGGGAAGCGGCGGCGATGACAGATCTCGGGAAGGACAGCGCGCGCGGCCAATGGCCACGGGGGTTATGAGATGGGGATCCAATCAGGATGGGACGACGGCGTGACGTCCCGCCCCGCCGCCCTCCTCCTCGCCGGTCTGTTGACAGTGAGTGCACTGAATAAAACAACAGTCTGAGTCAAGCAGTTCATTGCAGCGAGATTTGGGTCACTGACTGCAGCTCATTCACTCTGGGAAGGAAGGAGAGGGTGCATGGCTGAAGGTGTTAAAGAGAATTATATGTTTGATTAGCACTGCCATTTTCATATCACGAGCTCTACATGCAGAAAGAGAATGTCTTGAGCATGTATTCATAACCGCTGAGTCTGGACTTTATCACATGTGTCACCTTAAAAAGCACAGTGTATTTTATTGGACTTATATATCCTGACCAACACCGATTAAGTTATCGTAGATGGACATGGAAGAACATAGTTTCACCATTTTCTTTTTTTTTTTTACTAATGGAAATCTGAAAAGTGTGGCACGTGCACGTTTTTTTGAATATGTATCTACCAGCATGGAGGCTGATTGTTGTGGCAATTCTTTAAAACTGAGCTCAGTATCAGTCAAGGTGGAAAGAAAGCAACTGAACAGCGTTTTTCTGGCCACGGATTCTCAACTGGACTTTGACTAGGCCGTTTTAGTGTATGAATATGCTTTGACCTAAACTTTCCCATTGTAGCTCTGGCTTTATGTTTAGAGTCCCCGCATTCCCAAAGTAGCATCCCCACAGCATGATGTTCCCACCTCCGAGCTTAAACATGGGGATCTTGTGTCCACAGTGTGCAGTCTAAGTTTTCTGCTGCCCAGACCGCTTTGCATGTAGGTCAAAAATGTCAATTATGGTCTCATCAGACCAGAGAATGTTCTTCCACATGGTGGCTGTGTTTCTGATGACATTATATTAAAAATGGCTTTCTTCTCGCCATTCTTCCAGAAAGGCCAGATTTCACAACTCATAGCTGTTGTTTTCAAATTTTGTATCATGTACTTTCCTGTTACAAACTATACCAGTGACTATACTAGTTTTACATATATATATATATATATATATATATATATATATATATATATATATATATATATATATATATATATGATTATACAGTGCAGACACTTATTTTTTAGGCACCTCAAAGGGCTTCTAAATTCCTTATAATGCGCATCTCACTCTATTCATCTGCTAGTGAATTGGTCCTACCTCTCATTGAACATTGTTTTATTAGCCAACCCTACTTTATCCATGACCTATGCTGTGTACCTTGGTCTTCATGATGCTGTTTGATCTTTGATGGTCGCCAACAAACTTCTGAGGCCTTCTCGGAACTGGCTGGATTTATACTGAAATTTCATGAATAGGTGACCCTGAAGGCAGTTGTGTGCGCTGGGTTTCATTTTTGGGGTGTCATATCAAAGGAGGCAAAATAAAAGTGCACACCACGTCTTTCAGATTTGTATTTACAAAAAAAAAAAATTAAACCATGTATCCTTCTTCATGTCACAGCGGTGCTCTGCTTTCTGTCCATCACATAAAATCCCAATCAAATACACTGAAATAAGATGAGATAAAGTAAAGTATGATAGGAGAATATATGGGCTTAACAAGGCATATTTTCTGGTTGAGTTCTCAGAGTTCATATTTTCAATTTATGCCACTGGGGGTAACCTTTAACTTCTACCCATTTAGACAAGCTGCTCCCCAAACTGTTTCATTCACAAAATTTAATCTCTTGCAGGGACATTCCGGTCCCATTCCACAGCGCTAGTACCACATTTTCTCAGGACAGCTGCCGATCCTTAAGAGCTGACATCCAAAACCTTTGTCTTTTTTTTTTTTTGGGTCCCACAAAACAACTTCCAAGTCGGCATATAAATTCTGTCAAAGTCTACACAAGGCGTACAGACAACTTTTTTGTAAAGAAACCTCTGTCCTTTGGATGGGAAATAACCAGTCTTGTCTCCTTCAGCTTTGCGCCCTTTAATTTGCATTGTTATGGAAAACCACTGGATTTGGACAGGGCACGAAATCATTGAGGTCACCATAATAGAGAGTGACAGCTCCCCCCTTTTCAAATCTATTTGGAAGTAAAATCAAAATTCCTGGGAAAGAAAATCCAGGGGGCATAGAAATATCTTTTACAGCTTTGAAGACAGATGTGTTTGGAGACCCTTAACAGGATGTGCAATATGAATCACACCTGCAGAATTTAAAGTATCAACAGAGGGAAAGCATGTATGAGGGATGCATAAATGAAACAACTACTCGCCTTTTTTGTTTTAGTTATTGTTGGAAGTTGGAAACATTAATGTTTGTCGAATTCATAATTTCAATTGTTGCACACACAACATGTGTGTGGAATAACTGTATCTCAATGTTTGGAAGAAAAGGAACATTTAATTCAAAATTTAGTGTTCAGTCCAACCAGTCTATTGAAATTCAAAGACTGCTTTTTTTTCAGGGAAGTCCCTTTATGCCTCCCAAATAAAAAGTCTTGCGGCTGATCCTCTCCATCGCCCTGCTTTTTCCGATATTGACCTTGTGGCCCGACAAAATAGCCTCTTCCTCACCGCGGGACCCCATAATGAGCCGATACAATGAGACTTCAGTTCAAGTTCACTGCTCACCTCTCTTTGGTCTCTCCCAGGGTCTTTGTTGACGTTTGTCAGCCCCAGAGGATTTTTTTGGGGGGGAGGGGGGGGGGCGTGGGTTACAATTCAGCGGCATAAGCCAACGGCGGACTCAGACCACAAATTTGACTCCCAGAGTGGAGCACAAAAGGGGGAAAAGTTTGCTGATTGACGCATGGGCTTCAACCTCTCAGCCAAGAACAGACTTTTTTTGGGGGGGGGGGGGGGGGGGGGTTGGCATTTTTAATTGGAGCAATGTAACTAACAATGAAGATCTTCAGGGTTTATTATTATGCATATGTTCAAACCGTTTGTTTGTGTAAAAAGAGATTTTTTTTTTTACCTGTTTTAGGTCAATTAGGCTTTCCAAAATAAATTTTACTTTAACTTGCCAGGATAATGAGCGGGATTTCTTTTAACTTTTTTTTTTTTACTGCAGGTGGTTTATCCAAATCCACCTGCAGATGAGCTTACCACATTTTGCCTCAGGTAATTTTGCCCATTCCTGGAGGCAAAACTGCTCCAGTTTCTTCATGTTGGATGGTTTTTGCGTGTGAACAGCAATCTTCATATCAAACCACAGATCCTCAATTGGATTGAACTCTGGACTTTGACTACGCAATTCCATCACATTTAAATGTTTCACCTTAAACCACCCCAGTGCTGCTTAGCAAAATGCTTCAAGCCATAGTTCTGCTGGAGGGTGAACCTCTGTCTTACTCTCAAATCACAGGCATACGGAGACAGCTTTTGCTCAAGAATATACTTGTACTTAGTATCATCCATCTTTCCCTCAACTCGACTCAGCTTCCCAGTCCCTGCTACTTAAAAACATGGTATTCTAGAGGTTATGGGATGTGTTGGATTTCCACAAGACATAGCATTTAGTCTCATTTGACCAGAGCACTTTCCTCCATTACATTGGCCCACATCTGTTTTAGTGAACTCAAAACGTGCCTATTACTTTTTAAAACCAAGTAATGGCTTTTTTCTGGCCACTCTTCCATGAAACCCAGCTCTATAGAGTGTACAGCTTATTGTGGTCCTGTAAGATTCTCCAGTCTCTACAATGGAGCTCCACAACTCCTTCCGGATCACCTTTAGTTGCTGTGCTGTTGCCTCTCTGATTGATTACGTTATTTTGTTCTTGCAGCCCTGCTCTGGGAGTTCTAACTGCTTGTTCTTGACACAATGTCTGGGCAGAACTTTTTTTTCTTGCATGGTGTCAGACTACTAGTATGTGATTGGTCAGAATTTGGGTGGGCGTGTTTAGAGTTGGAAAAGTGGAAATGTCCCACGCATTTGTCAAACTAAACACTGTCTCCCTGTTCAACTCTGGTGGTTTTAGGCTGTCGAACATGCTACTTCTGCTCACTTGCAGAATTTCTCTGGACTATTGACCCAAAGTACTTAAAATCATCCACCTTCTTTATCTCTGCTCCGTGCTTATCAAAAACTCTATACCTGTTTCTCCTAGATATTTAAATTTCACCACGGGTATATCATCAGGACCAACTGCCTTTCCAGTCTTTTTTTTTACCTTTTCAGTCACTTGTTGCACCTGTCAGTACATTTGCATCTCGATCTTTAATCACTCTAACCTGCTGATCATCCTTCACATTACTGTTTCTCTACCTTATCAAACTCTACAAATCCTTCTCTCTCTCCTAACTGTCCAATCTATCATACAAGTCGCTGTATGCCATTTGTTTGGCCTTCACCTTACTCTGCATCTCCTTGTACTCCTGGCGAATCTCTTAAATTCCTATAGTGTCCCACATCTTCTTAGCTGTTCTCTTTACAAAGTCTATCACCATCTGTCCTTCCATATTCTTGTTCTGAATACCAAACCTGCACATCACTTCTTCATCACCTCTCTTTCAAACTCCAACGTGTCCATTAAAACCTGCACTAATCACCACCCTCTCATTTCTTGGTCTAGTCTGTGCCACTTCTTCTAACTCACTCCAGAATTTCTCTTACTCATTTAACGCACACCCTACCCGTGGAGCATGACCACTAACAATTCTGAAGATTATATCTTCAACTTCTAGTTTCAGACTCGTTACCCTATCTGACACTCTTTTTAGCTGCAGAACATTTCTGACAAACTCCTCCTTCAAGATAACTCCTAAACCATCTCTCTTCTCATCCTCACCATGGTAGAACAGCTTGAACCCTGCTCTATAGCTTCTAGCCTTGTTACATTTTCACTTGGTCTCCTTAACTCACAGTATGTCCACCGCCCCCACCCCGAATCCTGTCGCCAACTTTCTAACTGTTCCTGTCATAGTCCTAACATCCAAAGTCCCAATTGACAGTCAGACTCTTGCCTTTCCTTGTCTGTCTCTGCCTACAAACATGTCTTCCTGCTCTTCTTCTTTGCTAACCAACAGTAGCCAGATTTTCACCAGTACCCTTTTGGTCACCAGCACCAATGGTGGTCTTTGTCAACCCGGGTCTCAACTGATCTGGTACAGAAATTATGTTCTTAAGTTGCATGGTTTGGCAAAAGTGTTACGCTTAATACCCTTCCTGACACAATCCTGTACATTTATCCAGATATGGGACTTGCACGAATAGGACAAAGGACACCGTGCCCCCTTTGAGGCTACATTTTAGGGCTACATATGCGCATGCATTTTTATTTTTATTTTTCATTATTTCTATTTTTATATATTGAATTATCACTTAACAAATTCAGACTATTCAAAAAAAGTGACAGGTTGGTGAGTGTGAAAGCTTTTGCAAGGCACTGTAAGTATGTTTGCTATGAATCCATTCATCTGATATAGCGTTGATATAATCTCAAATTTTAAAAAAATTCAACCTCCAATTATAGTCTCTTGGCCTCACATAAAAAAAAAAAAATTTCAAACAAAAAGTTTGTCTTTTATTAAACAAGTCGTCATACGGGGCTTTGATGTGTTGGTTTAAACACTGTCTACTCAGAGGAAGAGAGGAAGAAAAAAAAAGACAAAGGTAATTGTTCATTAAAACCATTTTGGTATCCTTGTTATTCCTGAGAGGCAAAGGCTTCATCTGAAATTATCTAATTATATCCCATTTCTCCTGCATGTTCCTTGACATTTCCTGATGTCAACAGTAGGAACTCTACCATGGGTAGGAAAGGAGCTTTGGACCGCTGTGCCGATTTTGGACAGCCTTTAACTCATGATGCTAGTCAAATCTGGGCCTGCAGCCTTCTGAACAAGAACTACAAAAAAACGCAAGTAAGACAAATGTAGTGAAAGGCTGAAGCTTCCCTTTACACAAACCAAAACATGTGAAGGCCTGTACATTTGTACACAGTACAAGCAATAAGCAATAATTAAGCAATAATGTCACTGTAAGTAGTACTAGTGTTACTGATTGACCTAGCATCGCCTCACTCCACGCATAATGGTGCTAACCATTTAAAAATTACTTTGAGCTTATACATCATGTTACGCAAAGGATTGTGAGATTCCTTATGGCTCCTTAGCGTCAGTGAGGGACCTCGTTAACGCCCTATGCTCAGTGGTGGGCACAGTTAACCAAAAAGGTAGCTTTGCCAACACATGTTCTGCAAACATATATGTTAGCTTCGCAACCGTTAACCTGAAGATGAATATGAAAATTTGAGGAAGCTAACGATGGCCACTAACCAATAATAACCAGCTGTCACTCAGTCAGTTTCACACGTATTCAGACAAAAGGTGCTGACTGCACAAATGGCACACGACGAACGTGTGCATATTTCAGGGGCCCGCTGTTTTAGATCAGGATAAGTTACTTTTAAACTTCAACTTTTACATGGCAGTGGAAGCTTATGAGAAGAATATTTCATCCCTCTGTGCTCAGACCGCTGCATTTAGAAAAAATGGTAAGTGCGATTTGGGAAGCCAGAAGCCTGGAACACAGTGCTGAGAGTTTCTGGAGGTCCCGTTTCACCTCCATCATCACAAGCGTGAAATAAATCATGACATTTAGGGTTACTTATTGTTGTAACATCCGTTACATCATATATTTAAGGTACATTATTTTTGCACTGAAAAGCATAAAAAAAGATTGGTTTCATCATTGCTGTGTGGAAACAAGTTTTTCCAATTTTATATATGCTGATTAAATGTTTCTTGAGCATTGGCATAGAGCAGCCACCCGGTGTTTAGAAGGAAGCCTTTAAAAAAGCATAAGGTAGCGACCCAAGAGCCCAGCTCCGAGTCTAGTCTCTTTCCACCTTGTGCGGTGCCGGTAACAACCCTAGACAGCTTGGTTACACTATTAAAGGGATTAGGGTGACATAGTGGCGCCCTGTGGGGAAAAAAATTGGATACCAGCGTCTCTGAGCAATGGGAACCGATATTGGGACCTGAAAACATCATAAAAACAAGAAGAAAGGTAAGAAGAAAACAGCATAGCTATTAACAATGGGTTTTTTTGGGGGGTTTTTTGTGGAGCTGTGACTCTTACTGTTGTGGAGAAATCTGTGTGGATGTGTATTGCGAGCCAAGACAGTGATGAACACGGCAGATGTATATCTTGTGCATATTCTGGTACTTCAGTTATCGAAACCCAATAAAATTAACACTAACAACTCCGCAAACAATTTCGAAACAGCTTGAATGATAATGCAATGAACAAAAAGTTAGCTCCCCAATTATCTATTTTCATATTATTGCAACTGTGCCCACCACTGCCTATAATAAAGGAACTAGGATAGGAAGCATACAGGCTTCTTTTCTTACCACCTTCCTTACTGACTGCACTATTTCTTCTGCTGGTGATCTGAGCTCCTTCCTTTAGTTGTTATATATTTGCCACCACCTTCTAACTGGGGTTATTATTTTCCCCATCGGTATGAGCAGTCAGGGCTACAGGTGGATATCCACACTTAGTGGGTGGGCGCAGATAACTATATCTTAATAACACAGGCTTACAGGAGGAGTAAATGCTGCAAGTCAGTGACCTGAGGCAATCTGCTGTGTTTCCTTAGATCAAAAACTTTTTAACCAGTTTTAACAATAAGCTAAAGTTGACTTCATTGTTTGATAGCTAGGACCAATTTGGACTGTATGTGACTTGGGATCTGTACAATTGGATTAAATAAACTTTTATTGGTAAAGCGGTATATAAATAACCTTAATTTAACAGAATTGGAAGACAAAGAAATTATCCATTTTCAGTTTGCTGGTACAGCCATCAGTTTGTCAAAATTAAAATTCGAAATATTAATTTAACTAATTCTAATTAAAACTAGTCACACTTTTCCTGCCATTTCAATTAGTTTGTTGTGCCTTTACTTTAGCAAGGTTCCCAGGGCCTTTGGAATAGAAGCAGAACCACAGCATCACAGATCCTTCTACAAACTGACCAGTGGGCAAAAGGTGCTTTTCCAGATCCCATTGTTTGTTAGCCAGCACACTGTTTCAATTAGGGCCCAGCAATTATGAAACTCTCCACATTTTCATTTGTGATTAGAACACAAAGGAATCTTTCCCCTGGCATGCCCTCCAATTAACTGCTTGGCAAGTAGATAGTATAATGGTTGCTATGGAGACTCGGTGACCCAAAAGATGGCAATCTTCATTGTAATTCTGTGATGGAGAGCTTTACAAGGATTTTCAGAAGAGCAAATACGTGTGTTTACAGCAGTTTGTGAAACCTTCACATACACAACCATCACAAGGAGCATGACTGAGAATAGCCTACTTAATTATAGCATGTGTAATTTTGCTAAAAATGTAATGGATGACCTATCAGTTTAAATAGGCATAAAAGTCAACTGTTTATAAGTCCTAGATTTTACTTATTGCTGTTTTACTGGTGATTTAACCTTTACTGTTTGGATAGTCTTATGCAAATACACCAGTTGGTTAGGCTTAGCCATTTTGACTTTGACTAAAAAAAAAAGGCTGATACTTTGCTGTGAAAAAACTGAATATTTGACACATTGGGAAAAAAATTCCAGTTTATAAAGTCAAGAGTTTGACTCTACTAAATGTGTGAGGTGTGAAGGAGGCTGCTAGTGGAAATATTTTTAATGCTAGATTTCATGAACACCATTTAAGGTGAAAGGTCTCTGAATCACTTCACTCGAACTACAATTTTCAAACTGGGATTAATCTATAAAAATTATAGTTTCCCCCATCATACATTGTATAATGTAAATGCCTCTAAACTTACTAAAGCTGTTTTGAGTTGTTTTGTGGCCTACAGAATGAAACAAACCTTCTGCTACATTTTTACAACATAGCTGAATTTCTGAGAGAAACTTTAACATCATACTTTTACCTAGTTACATTGTTTATATCACGATGTGTGTGTTTTTTGTTTGTTTGTTCTGTTTAGTTTTTTTATTATTGCAGCTTGTTCCAGTTGAAACCTGGTTAAGTGAGGACATTGTAGGACTACCACCACTGCTTATGTAAAAATGTAAAAGAATTTAATTAAATTAAAAAAAACATGGGGGGGGGGATTACTTTTTGTATACAGGATATGAGATGCTCAGTGCCATTAAACTGTAATTTCACCTGGAATTAGTGCAGAACCATTTCTTAATTTAGCAAAGCACACTTAAAGGCCCGACACTTTAAGGACTTAGAAGTATTGAATGTTGTTGACACTTTAACAATATTTTAACAATTAGATTAAATTAAGGATTATTGTGAGTAAAAATATTTTACTGTCCTTCATACGTTACTGTGCAATATTATTTTTCGTCACTGAATACTTATTCTGTGTAATAGCTTGATTATTGCTCCCAGGCAGTAATTATCATTCCTGTTGTGCATGACACAAGATGTATTAGAGAGGTCAAATGGAAAGCTTCAGGCTAAAGTTTAGGGTCTTAGCTCTAGATCAAATGTGAACATAGAGTGCTTTGAGGTATTTCTTGACTTTCTATTGGAAAGAAAATTGACAGTGCCTCGTAAAAGTATCACATTTTGTCACATCAAAGCTGCAATAGGACAAAATATAAAATTAGGTGGAATAAAAAGGATACCTGGTTTTGAATTTCCTCTTGAAAAAATAAAAATCTGAGAAGTTTGTGGTTATTTTTTGTGCTGTTAAAGTCATCATCGGAAAATTTTAAGAGAACAGCATAACTGCAAACCTACCACAAGATGGCCACCGATCTAAACTGAGAGCAGCAGCCAATGGACCGTGGTAACTCTGGAGGAGATGCACAGCGCTCAGGTGGGATAATCTGTTGACTGGACAACTATTAGTTGTGCACATATCAGGTTCACTAAAGAGGAAGAAAGCCATAGGATGTTTTGTTTGCCGTTTGCTTCAAGCCATGAAGAGGAAACAACAACCGTGAAGAAGAAGGGGTTCCGCTAAGAAGAGACCAAAAGGCTAATACTGCAAATCACTCTGAATCTCCATAATGAAAAATATTGGTGGGAGTATTATGCTTGATAAGTTGTTTTTTTCCACCGCAGATATGTTTCCCAAAAATCAACAACAGAGTTTCTCCAACGGTCAGAGTCGCCAAAAAGGAAGCATATTATCTATCAAGTAAGCGTTTAAAGTAAATGGCTTGTACTTGTATAGCGCTTTACACTACAGTCTTAGTCATTCACCATTCACACCCTGACGGTGGTGAGCTATGTAAGTAGCTACAGCTGCCCTGGGACAGGCTGACAGAGGCGAGGCTGCCATACAACAAACCCTCTGACCACCTCCAGCAGGCAATGCGGATGAAGTGTCTTGCCCAAGAGACAGTCAGAGCAGGGGATTGAACCGGCAACCCGCCAATTGCAAGACGAACCCCCTAACCTCTGTGCCATTATGAGACTGCATTACATATTACTAACATCATTTCTATATGTATCATTATTTGAGCTTACGTATTTTATCTTATAGAGAAAGAGTTTAATATTCTGCAGACAGATATTTCTATTCTTTCAGCTTCTCTAAGTGTGTTCTTGTCATTCAGCGTACAGATACCATCAGAAAACAAGGTAGCCCCAAAAGACATTCTCTGTTTACAAAAGCCGGTAACTGTTCACTCATACAAATTATTTAGGAAAACTGAGATGTCTGAGGAAGGAACAAAGATGAGTACACTGATGCAACTCTTTCCAACTGTGAGCTGACAAGACCAGAAATTTTTCCCATAATGCTGTGAGAGGTGTTGCTTTTATATGGAGTTAAGGATCATCTTATTTTCTTTTCACCTATTTTGGCTACTGATGACATCAGAGTTGTGTTTCTCAATTTTCCTAGGGACAGACAGTTATTTTTTTTAAACAAAATGATAAAAAAATGACTGTCTGTCATGACTGTCTGATAAAAAAAACAACTATCCTGAAGCAAAAATAAAAACCAATCTCCTACCATGAAAATATTTGATGTTTTGTCTCAAGATATGCAGCTGTTGTAGTAAATAGATAATGTAAGTCTGATTTATTTGCAAGAATAAGGTGCATGCATCATTAACAGCAAATAGAGCTCACTCATGTGTGAAAAGGGGTGAATTATCACCTGCTGGATGCGTTTGTGTATTTCACATGGTTTTGGGATCAGCTTGTTAGACAATTAATAAATGACAGACAGGGTGAAAGGGATAGAAGGTGCTATTTTTAATTGAAATAATAGCATAGGTGATGATGATAAATAACTTTACTCACCTACATTGTGTTTGAACTACATGTTTAATTGAGATGAGAATAAATAAAGACAATTTTTTTCATTGATTTATTGGTTTTCTTCAATTCTTTTTCACTTATCTGAAGTGGAGTTGCAGAGGTTACATGTCCATGAGGGAAACCCAGAAATCCCTTCACCCAGCCACGGCCTCCAGCTTGTTCCGTTGGATCCCAAGGTGTTCCCAGGCCAGCAGGGATTTACAGTCCCTCCAGCAAGTTCTCAGTCTGCTCAGGATTCTTCCCTGTGGGACGTGCCTGAAAAACCGTTAAAGGGGAGGTGCTGACGCATTTATTTTGATCAGAAACCCAAACCGTTTTATGGCCCAGTTTCAGTGATTTGTATTAACCATTCATCTTCTCTCACTTATGAGTGTTTCAGGAGCAGGTTTTTTTTTTCAGGGCCAGCCCAGGTTCCTCCAACTCTGCTGAGGAGTAAGGCCAAACCGCGCTGACTGGATGCCTGCCTTTCCTTGCCGCCGGTCCATCTTTCTGTAAAAGTCAAGTCACGTTTATTTGTAGAGCACATTTCAGCAACAAGGCGGTTCAAAGTGCTTTACATCATGAAAACATAAAAACATCATAAACGGTCACCAGTCGTGAGACCAATAACAAACATTATCAAGTAAAAACATCAACACACATCAAATATGTTGGTCAATGTTCCTGTTATTATGGGTCAAAAGCAACTCTAAACAGGTTGGTTTTCAGTCTTTAATTAAAGGAACTCGGTATTTTGCAGTTGTCTGGATGTTTGTTCTAGATTTGTGGAGCACAGCAGCTGAATGCATGTTTGGTTCTGGTTCTGGGTATAAAGACTAAGGGCACCTGGGAGCTCTTAGCATGGTCAAGCCTCACGCTCCATCCGTTGACAGACCATCCCGCAGCCTGGTAGTAATCGTATCGAATCGGCTCATCCTAGATGATACCCAGCCCTACTAATTTCTCAGCACATTAAGTTTTCTGTAATACATACAATATTGATATTTCCCGTGCCCTTCTGTCATTGCTCACCTCGTCAAATCCCAAAAAGGCTTCTTTAACTTCACAGTTGCTGTCGACATATCGCAAAACGACAGATCTTTGGGCTTTGTTTGTTATATCTGTGGTTTCATCCACTTCGACTGCAACAAAAGATGCAGTGTTTATGTCACTTTTAATATGACACCTTACAACATCACTGATGGCTTCGATAAGGCCATTCTGCATCCTATTTGATGTGCCCACAAATACAGTGGATTCTTTCAAATGCTTGGCTAATTTCTCATCTTTTTCTGCCATCAAATGTAAAAGTTCAACATAATTTCCATGATTGATGGAGTCACTGCTGCTCATCCAGCGCTATGTCTGTCCGACTCTTACCAAAGGTGTTCAGGGCGTGTGGCCTTTTCGTGCGTTAGCAAAGCCCTCGGCAGGTTGCTTCAGTCGCAGTATCCTTCTTTGACCCATGTGTTGTCACTCCCTGCCAAAACAAGTATACGTGGAAAGCAGAACAGCCTTGCTACCCTGGCAACATCCACACAACCAATCTTTCTTTTTGTACCAATCTGTTTGGAAGGTCCTCAAAATTCTTTGTCCCTTCCTTTGAATTGAATCCTTTAGTTCAGGGGTTGGTTTCCCATTCAAAATAACGTTTGTTTTCTCCTCAAAAAGCCATGGAAGACAGCATGAGAACACACTACGCATGCGCACACCTCCTAAACTTTGCGTTAATTTCACACAGAGGCATAAGTTGAGTCTGCCTCAGCCTCCTGTACTGACATACGCCTGCTTTGAAAACAAGTTCTCCTGAGTAGCGGCGTTCCATATGCCGGGTAAACAACACATTTCACGTTTTCATTTTTTTATTCTTATAAGAAAAAACAAAAATCAACAACCAAAACAAAATTATAACATTTAAAAAAAATGATAAAAAAATAATGTCATTTTTAGTTATTTTTCTTTTTTTCTCATTAGCCCAGGTGAGACATTGCCTACCCTGCCTCACCTGACTGCACGCCACTGCTTAGGTGAGGAGGGCGCCCAGCGTCTTCTTGATATCCTAGGGACGCCTCTGACTTAGTCCTTTGTTTAACGCAATTTGTACATGTGGGCTTTTATAATGAACTGCGCATTTGTTCAAACACACAAAGAGCAATGTTTCCGTGTTGGCACAGTTAGACGTGGGCATCCAAAGGGTCTGCGTTGCCTGTCAGCTCAGAAGCAGCAAACAGATCGGACCTGCTGGACTCTCCACCCCCAATGCATCATCATCATCACCGCGAACCCGTCTGCCATGTTTCATACCTTCGTCGAGAAAGAGGCTGCAGCTACTGCACAGAGGCTATTCCTTACGTCTCCCCTTTTTTAAGCTATCATAATGTTGACGCTGTGAATGTTAAATGCAGCCCCCAGTTTTATAGACCTTAAGCAGACGGGTTTCGCACAATGGCGACCGACGCTCAGGGTGAGTTTTTTTTTTCTTCTTCTTCTCTTGACCTAAAAAAATACCAAGCTAACGCGGCTAGCTTATGCTAATGGCAGCTCACGAGGAGGCTGCAGCCAAGGTTGAAGGCCGTGTTGTGGAGCTCAGCGCGGCGACGGAATGTTTAAACACCGAAATGTAAACAGCGATTATGAAGTAATAAAAATGGCGCAACAATTTTGTTTATAAAGGCGATAAAATACATAACATAACAAGCTATCATCGCTGAGACTGTAACGACTGGACAAGTAAAGGCAGCGTTAGCCCGCAAAGCTAGCTTCTAACCCGCTGCACTGCACACAACTCGTAAGGGAAATGCGTCAATTTTAAAATGTCTAATAAAATCCGTGATATTGTCCTGTGGTTTTACAGTTATATTACTGTGTTATTTATTTTGTAGGCGGTGTCTAGCGCCTCTATTCGGTTAATGCGTGACGCGCTTTGAATGGCGTAAGCCTGCTAACTTTATTAGCACAATTTTAGAGTTTACAAGAGGAATGGGTGTTTGACGTGTTGTTGGACCGACATCGTGCTTAGTACTTTTGTTTATTCTCTTTAGTGTCTTCAAACTAAAGCTGGATTGAGCCTTAAAACTGCATATGTGTCAGAGGATACTACCCGTGACGCAGTTATCGGTGTGTTTCTGCTCTTCGCTGCTTTTTACAGAGTCTTTTTGTTTGGTTGTTATTGGACTGTTGAGGCCATCAGAAACGTAGTCATAACACGTTGATACTGGACGTCAAGGACAGGGTTGCCAGATCTGGCTGACAGTTTCCAGCCTAGACACAACGTAAAACTCGCCCAATAAAAAAAAAAATCACTTTTACTCAAGTTAAGTGTATAGCTACACACACACTATAAAGAGCGCGGCATTAATTCACAATTAACACTAAAGCAAAGAAAAAAAGCTCTTTCGTAGTTGCCATGTTTGTTGTCATTAAACCAGGTGCTCATAAAAGTGGACTGGCAAGGGCAATTTCCCTAGACTTATTTGATGACATGTGTCTCAGAAGTTGTATTTTTGTGTTATGTCTAAAAAAAATTCTTTTGGCTTTATTTAAAAGCCCTTTGTGTCAGTGATAATTCATTTTTCAGGAGTGATTAAACAAAAACTGTTTACCGGGGTTAGTTTTAATTACTTTTCTGACCTGTGTTGCTTGATGACAGGAAGGAAAGATTTCACATAGCGGATCTGAGATATGGCTGCACAGACATTCAATTCCATTTTATTTACACAGCGCCGATTCACGATACATGTCATCTCAAGGCACTTTACAAGGACAAATTCAATCGAATCATCCAGGCAGATTGGTCAAAAAGTCTCCTATCTAAGAAAACCCAGCAGAATGCATCGAGTCTTGACAAGCAGTATCACTTCCACCTCTTCTTGTATCAATAAAGAGTTTGTTTTACTGATGGCATGATGTTGACTTTATTGTAGGATGTACTGTCTTGATTGTTACAGCACCGCACGACGCCACCGTCAAACTAAAGTACAACATACCTCGCTGGCTGACCCATGCGTAGAAGTAGAAATGAGGACCACACAGACAATCTCTAGCATCCCTTGACTTCCTTCAATTCAAAGCAGCCCCTCTGGCTATAACCCGTCGTGCTCACACTTCACAATTGACATGCCTGTCACACGGGTGTGCCAGCAGAACCAACATGCCCTAATAAAGTTCCCTCCTCAGATTTTCAAAAGAAGTGTCCCAATGATGCATAGAAATCTGCATAATGCAAAGGAAAATACATTAACTGAAATTATGGCAGTAAAAAGCAGCATTAAGTCCTCCTGAAGGAGTGTAGAGCCACAGTGGACAGTCCTCCGCATTGTTGATGGCTTTGCAGCAATCCCTCATACTGAGCATGCATAAAGCGACGGTGGAGAGGAAAACTCCCCTTTAACAGCAAGACAAAACCTCCAGCAGAACCAGACAGAGCAGAGACACAAGCACAGAAGCACACTGATCCAGGAATCCTTTCTATGGTATAGGGAATGGCAGATGGCCTGCTCCCCTGGGTGGTATCACAGCTAACAGAACACCAAACCACTATGAAGGAGTACTATGAAGTAGCATCAATTTGAAACGCCCTTTTTGTATTTGGTTTGCCGATTAAACGTTCCAGTGATACAACATACCAGCTCGTTCAGGTTAGGTGGTTCACCACGGTTCTTTTGGTTTTGCTTTGCTCTCACACGGCCACTGTCGCGTTTGGTTTTGAAACCTATTCCATGCCTTCTTTTTTTATCTCAACTAGCGTTTCACTGCCTTGCTACTCTTGATCGAGCTCTCATGCTACTCTCTGAGCTACGTAATGAGATACGAATGAGACCACGCACCTGAAAAAGTTCCTGACGCTAGAGTTAACTCCACCTTACGCTAATGAAACGAGAAGGGTATGGTGAGTGGAAGCTGATGCAGTGGAGTTACACCTTTTGTCATCCAGTCTCTGACAGAAAGAGAGGGAGACACAAAGAAAACAAACAAGCATGCAAATGGAAGTTATCGTGCTCATTTAACTTTATCATGCGATTCATTGTTTTATTGCAACAATGCTACCTTGGCAGGTGAGCCGCTTGACTTTAGCTTTCCCTGCTGCCTCTGTCGTTTTACAAAATGACAAAAAGTGCCTTTAGGAAGTGTTTGAAGTATTCTTTTTTTTTAAAGCGGCTTCTAGAGGATTTGCTGTAACGTTTTTGTTTTTTTTTTTTTGGTGGGAAATTTCTTTTTTTGTTTAGTTGGTTGGGAGAATGGTAAATTGACTGAATTCCACCTACAGAGTTTTTCTAGTTATACTGACCACTCCAAGCTCCTTACACTTGAGCCAAATTCTCCCAATTCCAGATTCATACATTGATATGCCCCGAGTGCTGGAGGTACCGGCCAATGGGTCAATATATTTGTCTTAATAGAATAAAAAAAGTCTAACTGTATCTCTATTGTTCAAATTCAGAAATAATTTACCTTGAACCAAAAGGTTATCAGCTTGTTGTACAAGGAAAAGTAGGTACGTTTGAGGGTGCAACAAGGTTCTCGCCAGCGCTTTTCAGTGTAACGGCCCGTTATGCTGTCAGATGTCAAAATTACGCTGACCTTTACGCTCAGTGTCTGATGTCTAGGTTCCCTTTACCCCCCCCCCCCCCCCCCATTCACACGTTCACATCTGACCAGATCGTTGTACTTCTTCCATCAGCAGCGCACAGACACGTCTCCACCTGACAGCCGCACACACCTGATCCAAATAAAAGCTGCAGCTGGAAGTTTTAAAGTCTGCTAACATGTTGAGAACAGCCAGAGGAAAACATGCCACAGTTTTTATAGACGAGATAAACACAACAGCGTTGTTCGGAGGAGCTTCTCCAGACCAGCAGACAGACAAGAAAAATAAAATGCTGAACGGTGCTTCGTGCTAAGCTAGCAGTACGACAAGGCTGTTTGAAAACAACGTAAAAAGGTCAGTGAAGGGCTTGAATGCGCATAGCAAGGTTCTGACAGTCTGGGCTCCCCCTTCGAGCTGCACCACACATCTGTTGTCCTCGTGAGATTTTGCCAAAGTAGTTTGATGCACTAAGTTGAATGTAGTTAGTCTGAAATAGTCTTTGATCTTTCGGCAGCTGCAGTTAAGTGCGTGACCATTGGATCAAAGATCACTCTCTTAGTGTGAACATTTAGTGTATAAAAAAATTGTCGCGCAGTCCATCCCAATTTTTTCTTTGAGTATACATGGGCTGTGTCTCATTCCGAATACTTCCGTCAGTGCACTGCTGATGTGCACTGACCACTTACTGATGGGGTGCCCACTATCGACCGTTAGTAGTGTTCCAAAAGGAACACTTATGTTAAAACACTTACCGGAAATGACGGGATGACGTGACGAACGCAACACACGTGAACGCGAATTTTTCAGCCCGCCAAAAATATATGCCGGCGTTTTTTTACAAACAACAATAGTTTACATTCACAGCATGTGGAAAATACATCGCCTCCGACGTCAACGCAGGATTTTCCAAATATTGGCTGAACATGAGGTATGTTCGTGTATCTTACAAACACCTATCGAGTACAATGCGTCGTATTATCACCATTACTTACATTTATATGATTGCGGTGTCGCAGCTCCGGCTGTCTCGGCTGAATTGTCCGCCATTATTTTAAAAATGGGAACATCTTCCCGACATCCTTAGCCCCTCCCTTTCCGCTTTGTAGTCAAGATGGCGTCCGTTTAGTGCGAGTAGGGTCCATCGTTACACACTGCATTTTGTGACCGTTTTTAGGGGGTCATCCGGGTACCTTCAGTGCACTGACTTTTTGTGTTATCTACACTATATACTTAAAACTAAGTGTTCAAAGTGTAGAAGTAGGCGGAATGAGACACAGCCATGGAGATTTCTTTTGGTCGCAAGTAATGAGTTTGCATAGTTTTATGCGTACACCCTCTATACATGACATTTTCCCTCCGAAAGTCCATCTATCCATCCATTTTCTAACACGCTTATCCCTATTGGGGTCGCGAAGGGTGCTGGTGCCTATCTCCAGCTGTCAATGGGCGAGAGGCGGGGTACACCCTGGACAGGTCGCCTTTGAAAGTCAGATATCTAAAATTATTGGACCCTGACATAGGTCGCTAAAAAAAATCTGTCAATTGTGGAAAATATTTGGTTGATGTCACCTCTGCCAGGTACAATAGGAGACCATAATTTACCAAGCCATACCATCTAAAGGGAAAGTGAGCTCAGATTCTTATCACAATCCGCTTTAACATGCATACTACACTGGTTAATTACATCAAAATAACCTTTTCTGCAACTGCACTTAAATGCATGGCGTCAATGGTAACCCAAGGCAAAGCCCGAAGGTGTTTTAGTGGACTGAATGTTTAAAGTGTAAAAGTTTAACGTGACATCAGATTTTCTCTCACAAGTGCAAAATATAAGCTGAGACGTCAGCAGAGACATCACCAGATAAATTATGTAATTAGCGATGTGAGATTCTTAATTTCATCTCCCAAGTTATGGGTTTTAATTGTCTACGGTGTTCCACTTCACAGTAGAAGAACGTATTTAAAGAGATGAGTAATGATGTTCAGCCGTTTGTCCGGCTGGTTTAGTGACATCCTGTCGTACCCTCTCTGCTAGTTCCTATGCAAACATAAACACCATCGCCTGTGTGCTGGATGCGTCAAACGTCCAGACGTGACTTGGCTCCTTTAATGTGAGCAGGAGATGCCTGGGCTTTATAATGTGTGGTTGTGTTATTTCACACTATAGATTATCGTATCAGTTATTAAGGCAGTCTTATGTTACAGGGGAATAACTATGGTTTAAAAAGGAAAACTATCGCCTTCTCCCAAACTAACCATTTTCTGCCCCTTTTTTTTTTTACAGAAAAATGCTAGAAATCTGTTACTAGAACTACAATCATGAATGCTATTTGGCATTTCCCCCTTTTTTTTTTTTAAAGAAAACATTTCTCCAATAAAAGGAACGGTAAAATTAGAGTAATGAGATATCTTAAAAGTTAATTAATGAAATATGTTTTACATATATTTTTACATTTATATATATATTTACATTCTATTACATTTGATTATGTCTCTAGAACAAGAGCTTAGATCATTGAGTTAATGAAACTACTTTTTTTTGAGGTGCTTCAATTTTAAACCCGTAAATCTGTAGGCAGCTATTAAAGGTAGGATCTACGATTTGTCCGTAAATGTAAGCCAGAAACGCCCAAGTCCCTTTTTGAATAACTACGCATGTGCAAGACCATCTTACCTGCTCTTCCGCTTCTCAGGAGGATCGTGTGAAAAATCCAAATCCACTCTGGTCTTATGTCTTTCTACTGAGGCCTTCCTCTTCTTCTCATAAACTTGCTTTTTGCGACCCATAGCCATGTTCAAAGCCTACCGTGAACGGCTCACACCGAAACTAATTGCTAAATTAAAGATTAAAGCTATAGTTGGTAATCCTGTTCAGAAACACTTTTTATTATACTGGGTAAAATCGTCCTTCCATCCTGACAGTAGTCAATACATCATGTATTCAGAAAAAGGACGTTAAACAAAATCGATCTGTGAGAGCCACAGGCATGTAAGAACTCTAACCAATCAGTCTGAAGGGTGGGGATTGGTTAGAGTTTCGGTTCTGCAATAACCCCCCTCTGTACCTCAAGTTCTGGGGGTATCGCCTTATCTATTGGTTGTCCCACCTGACGCTCTCACGTAACGCCAATGTGCGTGCTCTTTCCTTGTTAGTTTCCGCTTGCTGGCTGCGCATGCGCACTTCTAGTGTTTGTGTCCAGTTAGCTGCGGTGTTAGCCGTTCATTGTTGCTCTGCTGCTGTCTTGTTGTTCCTTAACTTCCAGCTCGGGGACCTGCATTCACACGCAGGTCAACTCACACTCCCGCCAGGAGAGAGAACACGCTGTCGCAACACATTTTTACCAACTTTGGTAAACATATCTGTGTTTTATAAATGCACCCAATTTCTGAGGATAGCTGCACTAAAGGCTGCAAAAACCCATGTGCAGCCTTTAAATCAGCCGTAAATCGCCAAAAGTGTGTGAGTTGGAAACAAGAACTTACTGAGTCAGTCAATGAAAACAGATGGCTGCTTTACTCTTGGAAAACACATTTTTGCTTCTTGATAGACCCCAGGAATGGATCAGAAACAGATCCAAAATGTAATAAAATTAAAATTTAATTAAGTTATGCTCAAAATTATTCTAAAGTCTGGCAGATCTAGATTTAAAGAGATTTTTATTCAGTCGTGAATAAGAGCGAGACAGAAGGTGGCTGCTCATGTAAAGCTGTATTCTGGGGGGGGGAGCAGCATTATGTTAATAAAAAAGGCACCCAAAGAGCCACAGAGATGTTTTCTACAATTCAGCTGCATTCTCTCCCAGTCTTGTGCATAGGATCTGTAATCTTTGACACAGGAATGTTGGAATCAAATCCTGAATTATTCAATAAGTCTGTCTCAACTGAGTCCTCTCTGAGGTGCTCATGTATCGGTGAGCGGGGGGAGAGTCACCAACCCGCAGGGGGAACCATTGAGTCAAAAACTGTGCCAGAATATTCTGATGGTTGATTGTAGTTTTGAATCACTAGTTGATTAATATGGTAAAGGTTGCTGTTTGACCAGAAACTGAAAGTTTTAGCTGTGCACCATCATAAATGGACAAATACCTCTCTTTTGCAAGCACTATTTAATATAGAAACTGGTATTAAAGATCACCCTGTACTTTACTGTAGGACTATGATTGCTAATATATTTATAAGAGAAACGGTCTTTTTTTCTGTTGCAGATTTCGACTTTGATGAGTATGACAAACCAGGTGCTGAGCGTTCCCGCAGAAGAAGAGGTGAAGATGATGGTCTAGAGAGGTAAATCGTCACGTCTGTAATATTGTTGGAAGCAATACAGTCTTAAGGTAGATGAGGCTTTTGGCCACGTTCACACGGCAGGCCAATGCGGCCCATATCAGTCTTTTTCATGTCAATATGAACGGAAAAATTCTGATATTTTCATCAATAAACAGAAATCCGATCTGTGCCACTTCCATAACAGAGTTCTGTATGCACTCTGTACATACAAAATGACAATAAAGTTGTCTAAAATATGTGGTCCACTAAAGATCGTTAATGGCTGTGTTTTTTTTTTTTAACTGTTCTTCCTATTATAATGTGGTCTTAATATTGTCAGCTCTCATTTCTCAACAACTTCATACTAACAGAGAGGCTAGTATCTGCTATTACGATATACATTTTTTTTCATACAAAGCTTTATTGGAGACTTCTACTAATTAGGGCTGGACGATAATTCAATAACGATATATATCGATCGATAGACGTATATCGATGATAGAAAAAAGGGTCAATAAAAAGTTCAATAGAGTTTTCCTTCCTTTTGCATTATAGCCTATCATGTAGGTTAATATTACAGTCGTTATATTCCTCCAACCAATCACAAACGCAGACCCAGGAACACTCCGGCCCCAAGCTCCGCCCCCTTCAAAGGGTTCAGAGAGCACGCGTTCTTTTTTCCTTTTTAAAGGGGAAGTCCGGTCAACAAGGAAAAATCAGGGTATCATTAGCTATAACTAAAACTAATACATTTGTGGTTATTTAATGAACTTATCTTTAATCAATAAGAAAATAAAAACATAAATTGTCGTCTGAATCACTGTGTATGGGGGCTGACATGACTGCCCAAATATGGGCAGTAAGGGGCGTTTGACATCACATCCTGCGACGTGGAAGAGCGGAAGCGGCGACAGCATTTCTCTCCGCTTTCCATGCAAAGTCAATAGGAGCCGTTCTACACAGCTGCGATCATCAATAATTATTTCGGATTTCCAGAGGACTTCACCGCTGACATTCCCAAGAGCTATTGCTGAAGCAACAATGCCCACGTGCATGGCCATTGGATGTTCCAACACAACTGGTAAAAGGGGAAAAAACATTGCTTATTTCAACACAGTCACTTCAGCGATCTCTCCTCCGCTGTGTGTGTGTGTGTGTGTGTGTGTGTGTGTGTGTGTGTGTGTGTGCGCGCTGAGCTGCAGCGCCGGTGCAAAGCCGTGCTCAGCCCAGCATGTGCTGGAATGCTCTTATATTTTAATACTTATACTATAATAATCAGCTAACTTAAGTCACTTCAGCGATCTCTCCTCCGCTGTGTGTGTGTGTGTGTGTGTGTGTGTGTGTGTGTGTGTGTGTGTGCGCGCGCTCAGCTGCAGCGCCGGTGCAAAGCCGTGCTGCGCGGAGCGCGCACACACACACACACACGCGTGTATAGATATATACTGTAGGACCCAACTGAGTTTGATCTTAGAAAATAGTGCGCCGTGACAAACAGAGCGTTGAAACTTGCTCAACAGCGGGTCCGCCGAGTGACGTCAAAAAATGGGAGGTGACAGTACTATTCTTGACCAAGATGGATTCCTCCACATAAACATGATTAAATGAGAATTATTATTAATTAAAAAAACTTATAATTTTTTGCACAGTATGTAGTAGTTTTATATTTAAAGTACTTTCAGCAGTTTGAATTCTGATTTTGACCGGACTTCTCCTTTAAAAACTTGCAGTTTTGGTAAAAAGTTGGTTGAATAAAGGTTTGAGTTTGAATTCAGTGTTTGTATGATCTTTATTTACAAATAGGTTGCTAAGCAACAGCATAAAATGGCCAGGGCTGCAATCAAAATATATGTTTTGAATTTGTTGATGATTATCGATATCGATCAATATAATTTCTAGCTTATCGAGTTTATCTAGTTTATGCTTTTTTTTTTCCATATCGTCCAGCTCTATTACAAATAATTGCATCCGCAATTACTTCCTTAAACAGTGCACTGCTGTGTGACGTCTTCTGTTATGGGCGCATGCGGGTCGCTTTGGGGTCTTGAACCGTTCAGACAGAAGCCCGATGGCGGTCGCATTTAATTAGTATGAACGACCACGCAAAAACAAAAAATCTGATTTCAGCGAAAAATTGGAATCAAGCATTAAAATGTGAACGTAGCCTAAGTTTACGCCACTGGAATTTGCTGCAAATTTACTCTCTGTTGTGTAAAGCTGAGTTTTTACTCATATTTGTGGGTTTAGAGTATGCTTTCTGTTAAATATTCTTTACCCGTGTTTCCTGCTTTATAACTATTATTTTCTGTATTCCTGTGTTAAAAAAATCTATTTTCCAATTATGAGTTGATTCTCATATTAATTCCTAAAACCAAAGATCGATTTAAAATTCATATAACCAAAGATCGATTTAAAATTCATATAACCAAAGATCGATTTAAAATTCATATAACCAAAGATCGATTTAAAAACAAAAAAATTTCACTGTGAACTTAAATGTGTGGTGGGAGCCTGCTGGAACAGAAACGGCTCTACGTGCTCAGCTAGCTAAGCTAATCAAACTTTTAACCATCCTTTCCCCCACTTCGTCCCATGGAGAAAAAGTGGGAATTGTAGGAATCTGTCACAAGAAATTTAGGCAACAGGTACGCATACAGTAATATCATCTTTATTGTCATTGAAACATACATTACAACGAAATTTGTTCTCTGCTTTTAACCCATCACCCTTGGGGAGCAGTGGGCTGCCATGTGCAGCGCCCGGGGAGCAATCTGGGGTTAAGGGTCTTGCTCAGGGACCCAGAGTGCAGGCTGTGGGGATTGAACCGGGTACTTGCATCCTTCTGAGTGCAAGCGCGCTGCTCTAACCACTAGGCCAACTAGCCGGCTCACAGTTTGCGCACAGCATGCCCGAGTATGTGGGAGCTGTAAGAATTTATTTCTTCTTCTGCTCTGAGACCTCAGCAGGACAAAAACAAAACAAAGCTCCAAGCTCCACCTAGTGGTCGGAAGCATGGACGCAGCATACATCACAGGAGCCTTCACACACCAGTCCGGGAGGTGAATTTTTACTGTCCTATTTTTAATAATGCACCAGATTAGTGTCCCTTTTGGTTTATAAAGTGTTTTTTTAATGTAATTGAATATAAATAGCAGCTGTAGATATCTCTGGTGTTTTCTACCCTGGATCTGTTTGGGTTTTCTGCCCCACAGCATGTTTGTGAAAACAATTGTCTCAACATTCAGGAAGAGGGTTTGGTCCTTACAGCCGCCATTAGCTACCATTACTTTATTAATTTGCTGTTGAATGTTAATATGATAGTGGTATCAATATGTTGCATAACTACACAGTCATGAAATTAACGGCTAAAATTTTTTTTTTGATATCAGCAATCCAATTTGAGATTGGATTGAGTTGAATCAAAAATAATCGATTCCAAATCTTGAGAATCGGAATTGAATTGATTCCTGAAAGTTGAATCAATCTATGATGTCGGTACATCTTGTTAGCTGCATTTATCGATGCACAACTACATGCAACATTAACGGGTTCATTGTTTAGTCAAACAGAGACTTAAATGTCCTTTTAATCTAAGAAAATAGCATTAAAATCTGTTGGAAAGCCTCAAAATAACATTCAAGAAATGTAGCCTTTCTGCAACATCAGAAGCATGTCTTTATAGATGGTAAATGTATTTCTTTTTTGGGAGAGACTTAACAATATTAAAAAAAAAAAAAAAATTATGTTGCCCGACCCTGATTTATAGAAATACAGCTACTGTGCATGAGCTCAACAGTGTAGAAAAGAAAGGCTGAACTTCCGGTAAAGATCATGTAAAAGGTCCTATAAAACATCTCAAGCATATTTTTTGTACAGGTTTTCATGAAAAGAAATATAAGTTTATGTAACCATGGACTATGGTTTAGGTAATAAAAACACCCTTAAGATTTTCAGCTTTAATCTCTAGTTTCTCTGAAGTGTCATTTTTTGTAATGTTGTAGTATAATTAATCGTAATTAATTAATCGACAGAAAAATC
This sequence comes from Fundulus diaphanus, assembly GCA_037039145.1. Classification (NCBI taxonomy): domain Eukaryota; kingdom Metazoa; phylum Chordata; class Actinopteri; order Cyprinodontiformes; family Fundulidae; genus Fundulus; species Fundulus diaphanus. The sequence goes on along the minus strand of CM073137.1, from coordinate 18,568,415 downwards.
AGTAAATCATTTAAAATGAAACAACCGTAGACGGCAGCACTTGTTTAAAGCCGAGCGTTTAATCACCTTCTGCAGCAACACGGGACAACTTGGATTTTCCAGCAGCGTAAGGAGACAAAAATCACCAAAGGATATCAAAGAATGGTTAATGCTTTGTATTTTAAACGCAACAAAAAGGACTATGTGCAGACTTAACTCTGTTTTTTTTTTTTTTTTTCTTTTTTTTTACCCTGCTTTCATTTTCTTATGTTCATGTTGTCCAGCGATTTGGAAGAGGATCTGTTGGAGGAGGACTGGCTGTCTGCTAAAAAGGTAAGAGTAAAACAAACAAAAAAAACCCGCCTGGGTGTCAGTTATTGCTTTATTTTGCTCGTCAACAACACAACTTATTTTCAAGCGCTGGGTTTTCTGCTTCCAGCAGCAATGTAATGTCCAAAACGTTGGGTGCTGTTGTTGTTGAAACCCTTGAGAATAGTCGTGAGGATCGGACATGTAGCAGGTGGCTCCTCTGCAGGGGGAGCTGTTGATGTGAAGCAGGAGGAAATATAGGGGACAAAAAAGCCCAGCGTTGACCTGCCCAGATTGCCTTCACCACATGGGAATACAGCATCCTCAGGGGTTGGAGGTGACCTGCCCCCACGCCTTTAACACACAGACACGCACCAAAAAGGAGAGGCGCCCGGGGAAAAAAAAAATGTGCCGCTGGTTGAAATTGTCGCACTGAAATGTTTGTTTACCTTTTGAACTTTTGTTTCAGAATCCCTCGGAAGTGTCAGATGAGGAGTTGAACGATGACCTTCTTCAGAGTGATGATGAAGACCTGAATATGAGGTAAATTTCTATTAAAAACACTTTTCAGGTTGTTTATTAGCTGAAGTTCAGCATCGATGCTTGCTTTGTTTTCTCAAATATGTTTTGGTTACTAAAGCAGACTGCCACTATCGATTATATTTTAATTATATTTTTTAAAAATCACTTTTTTTATGTATCAACTAATTTAAATAACTAAATTCACTCCAGATTTCAAAAACCTATTTTATTTCTTACCATTTTAACTTATTTTATTGCCTATAACAAAACATGATGTAAGGGAAGATCACCATCCATTAAAGTACAAACTACGGGTTCAACGTCTCACCTTTAGTTCATCAAAAATGTATTGAATCTTTATTACTTTATGTATTTAACCATAAAAAGTCTGAATATTCAGTTTCTTGAAATATAAGAATGCACCAGAAATCAAGAAAACTTTGCTCAATTTCTGTCATAACTGCAACTCTAAAGGAAGAAGAATCTGTTTTGCTTAAACTGTTGAGATAAAATAATGGAGACTGCAACAATTCCCTGTAACAATACCTTTATGTATTAGTTGTTGTTTAAAATATATAATTTCATGTAATAATTTTGTCTAGACCAGGGTCTGCAGAATATGGGGGGAATAACAGCTTTAGCCATTTTCTTTGGTGTTTTTATGCAATATATGGATAAGATACTTGCAAAGAATGACACCAAGTGTAAGCAACAATCTTTGTTTTAATAAAATTAAGGTTTTTTTTCTACTTAATTTGCTATAAAAAGTGATTGCTCTATTGCAGAAAATATATTTAACCTAAATACAAATATAAAATTGGTGTTCTTCTACATAAAAATCTAAGCAAATTTGCTATAGTAGGTATTATAAAAACTGTTTTATTTCTAAGGGCCATGTTGCAAAGCTTGTTTCGCTCGGCCCAAAAGAAAAATGGCTGCAAGGGTTCTAGAGGTTGGTGACCTCTGGTCAAATGTGCATAAAACTGGTGTGTAAGGCAAGTTTATTTATATAGCATTTTCAGTAAGAAGACAATTCAAAGTGCTGTACATGAACAGAAAAACATCACAGTAACAAAGAAATAAGCTAAGTAAATCTTTGACTAGACTTCTTTCATAAATTAACAAACATACAGAAAGCATAAAATCACAGTACTTAATTCTTTCTATTCATAATAAGAGATAAACTATGCAAATGCTTGGGGGTTTCTGCTCTAACGTAATTTTTTCCAACTTTTCTAAAGCTACAACTAGAAAAGCATCTTTTGTTTGATTGTTTCACTGGAACGGGCTTCATCACTAACATTTCAAAGCTTAATTATTTCTATTCATTTATTGCCAAAAGAAAAACATCACAGGGCTACGCCGGCGGCCGATTGGCTGCCTACGAAAACGGGAAGGCTAAATTTGAAGAAGACAAATGCGCATAAACACATTAACGTCTGAAACGGCCACTGATGTCTCTGTTGGACCTGTCGGACGTGGTTTGGTTTCGATAATCTGTTCGGTCTTGCGTCTTACATGGCACAGTGTGGCAGGAGTTAAAATCAAGATTTTATAGTGTTGGTAATGAACTTTACACATCGTTCGCCTTTGGAAACCCATAAATTTAAGCTTGAACGGAGTTGAGGCCGAACTGTGCTTACACAGTCCACACCAGCAGCCTTCGGTTTCTGCTCACGTTCAGAGGTGTGGAGAAAAAAGTTCTTTTTGTTGGACGTTTTATGAACAAAAAAAAGTAAATTCAGGACAAATTGTGTGTTAACTAATAATATTGCCGCAGACAAATGATCATAGGTGAGGTCATTGGCTATCGCGACCAGTCACGGCAGCTCTAATAGTTTTTTCCTCCCCCCCCTCAGTCGTCAGGATGCTACATACAGCATGGGCGCTTCCTATAACCAGCAGGGCAACTCGCTTCAAGCAGACCACACAGATGATGTCGTGAACCTGGGTGCAGAGGGCTGTGAGGAGGGGGGGTACCATCAGGAGGGGCAAGAGGCGTATGCAGAAGAATACGGCACAGAGATGTCTGAGGGCCAAATTGATTACACCGGAGAGCCAGCGGAGGGCGACGACGGCTACCAGTACGAAGTGCTCGACATCGAAATCAGCGAGCCCATAGATGGTGAATTTCAAGTGAGTTCTCACATGTTTATTCTGTGCACCCACAGTCACGTCCAACGTTCTCCCTCTCACCTCCCCCCCCCCCCCCCCCCCCCCCCACCCCCCCACCTCTATTGTGTCCCGGAGATAATGTCTCGTCTCGCTTTGGGAGAAGTCAGGATGGGAGGGGAGGGGGGGGGGGGGGGCTATTCAGGAGGAGGAGACATCTGTTGGCGTTTTTTGGGCAGAGGATGATTAAAATCATTATCGCCTCCCGCCCGCAAATTTCTCCATCTTGCTGACAAAGTTTTGTTGACGGCTTGTTTGGCGCGCGGTAATGCTCCGCTGTCGGCTTCAAATCCCGCTGCCATTGTGACCTTGGGCCCTGTATCTTCAGAGCGGCGAGGAGCCTCTTTGTGTCGGGGAGATGTGCTGCCAATCGCCGGAGGTTAATGTGGGAGGCTTTTTCTTTTTCCCCCACCTTTTTTTTTTTTTTTTGTCCTCATCTGGCTTTTTACGCCGGATCTGATAAAGTCTCACACAGGTGAAAAGATTATTGACCTTCCCGAGGACACTCCATACAGTTTTCTAATGATTGATGTTAGTTTCCCTTTCATTCGTTTGCCTTTCCTGCTAGGCTGGGCTAAGAGGATCAAAGATAAGGCCGGATCCATGTGCAAATGTCTGTTATGCTCCATTTACCGGGCCGTGATTGTGTTTGGCACCTGACAGAGATATATTGGCCTACCTCCCCTTTCAAAACAAAGATAAGATGTTGACCTTCTTAGCTAAAGTGGCTGTCTACTTTGAATCTTAGGAGGGCTGTGTGTGGATATAGATGCGTATTTGCCGTTTACCAGGTCACCAAACTGCTTGGCCTTGACATTTTGCTCACCCTGGTATTCATTGAGGATTACGCGGAAAGGTTTAAATGATTAAGTTGCTCTCTTCCCTTGTGGGCGGTCTGTCCGTTTGTTTGCTTTTCTGCAGGTTTGTTTTCCCGTTTTGCATTTATGCGTGTTCCAGTCGGCGGGTTAATGGGGTACAGCAGGAAAACGCTGTTGTGTGACCTGCAGTCTGACCTTATTTACCAGTTAGTGCTTGTTGTTCTGCAGCGCTTTACTAGCTCCGTTAGTCTGCGACCGGCTCGCAGATTTTTACCTCTGCAGCAGAGTTGTTTATTTTGAATTTCTAATAATGAATTGCAACGAATCAGAAGCTGAATGGAAAAAGTTGTTGTGGAAATAAAAGGAGGGGGGGAAATATGATTTGTCATCCTGGAAGGTTTTGCCTCCTTTGCCGCGGCGTCGTGAACTTACAGTTCAGCCAATAACGGGAGTGATTTGTGAGGAGTCAGTCAATGATATTTTCACCATCACTGAAGCGGGGAGGAGTGTTTTTATCTGTGCCTGCATTTCTGTATATCATGTCAAACATTTACATCTCATTGAATTTCAAATGCTGTCAGGAATAGTAATGAAGCCCTGCTCCCACTGTTATGGTAATTCGCCTTTGGAAAGGGGTGGGGCTCCCCGGTGTCTTCCAAATCCTCACCATAACATTTTGGTCTCCATTCTCTTTGTTTTGTCTCTGTTGATGTTGAGATTTTATACATCTAAAACGATAATTACACATTCATTCAACAAACCTGTGTTTTTATTTACTCGTTCGTCTCTTTTGTGTCTATTTATTTGCCCGTCTAGGTGATGCTCGCTAGTTTACTTTTTGGCAGAATTACATCTAAAATGCAGCGGTGCATTGTTTGATAATTATCAGAGACCTGACATTTACTTTGCATATTAACCCCCCAGACTGAGGAATTTCAAAGATCCAACGGTGATGAACTTCTGGATGAGGCTCAAACTAATCAGGGGGAAGATGCTGCTGAGGTTGAAGGAGTAGAGCAGCAAGAAGAGGAACGCACTACAGAGGAGCCTCAAGCCTATGAGATGGAGGAGGTAGGATTTGACAGAGTGTGTTGGTTTCTGGTGAAATCTAATGCCTGCAGACTGTTACAGAATGAAAAAGACTGCACAAAAAGCAGAGATGTAAACCGATTTCCTAATTTTGACCTAATTTCTTTAAAAAAATGTTTGACATTGATTGAAATAGTCAAATATAGAGAAAGTAAACAAAAGGGAAGTGCGCCATGACCGAAATGAGCAACCTTTATATTCCAAAGGGTCATTTTTGTCCACGCTCCTGCAAAATAAACATTAAAAAAAATACTGTTTATAAAGAATTTGGTTTGATGATAAAATAAATTAAACTAACACTTTTTTTTCCCCTTAAATAATGCTAAATTCTGTTGTGCAAGGTTATTGGAGATATATGAAAACAGATAGCACTGTTTGTGTTCTTAATGGATTTATGTATAAAGTTTATTTAAAGCAGCAGTAAGTAACACAAAAGTCTGCCAGTCACAATCCAATATGCCGTTTTTAAACGGTGTGTTGCTGTTGTGAGTTTTTACTTCCACAGGAAAGGTATATGATGATATATTCTGTTCTATTTCTGGTCCGCTTCTCTTGCTGGCTTCCATGTTAGCAGGCTGCTGCTCTTTTGCCAAAATAAAATACCAAATGCTGCGCTCTGTTTTGGGAGCCTTAGGAACCAGGAAGTAAAAACGGGTTACACTCTGAACCAAAGTAGTTCTGGACCGTACCTCTAGGTTTGAAAGGAGAAAAACATGACATTGTAGATGGAGAGGACCAATTGTTCATAGGGAATGTTACTACCATCCCAGGTGATAAATGAGGATGCTTTAGGTTGATTTTGCAGTACATTTCTTACTTATTGCTCCTTTAAGGTCATAAAACTGTTGAATGGTCGTTATCTCTGACCTTGAAAATGTTTTAAATCTGGCAAGATTTTCTATACTTGCTCATAATCACATTTAGTTATTTTTAGAATTTGTTTATTCATTCATTCACTGCTTCCATCAAATGTCAGGTTATTATTTTAAGAAAGCTTTTAATGTTTTTACCAATTAACTGAAGCTCTGAATGAGGAACCGTGGTTGTTATGCTGTGACGAAACTGCAAACCTTATCATTTAGGGAAACAATATCCACAATTGAAAAATAGATTCCTTGACATGCAGCTTTCAAACTGGCTTAAATCAAAAACATGTTTTTCACTACCAGCTCCTTCATCATGATAAACATGATCAACAGATATAGTAAAGGACTTTTTGGTTGAAGGAGCATCCCAGTAACTAAAATCCTGTTATCAGTAAATGTGTAGTTTACAATAAACTACAGAAAGGCGTTGAAGTTAGGCAACGTCGGTATAAAAGTCAATCCAGAACAGATGAACACCAATTGAAGTTGGTTGTTTATCCTGTTAACAATTAAAGGTGGACCGACATTTTGGGCCGATATACTTTTTTATGTGTTCACGGATCCATTGGCGCATTCAGCAACCATGCCTTGAGATCACGTGAAGCGCGTTCATTCAGTGAATCTTTATTTCAGACAGTTTGGTCCGTATAAAAACAAAGACAACAACATCACATCAAACATAAAGAATAAAAAAAAACTCTAAACGCTATAATCCATCGGGCACATTCTCCAGTGTCTCCCATAACGAGGTGTATGTGATGCTGCTTTTTTGAGGCATCATTAAAACAACAAGTATTTAATTGTTTGAGTCCTCCAGGCGCAATAAAAATCTGTACACAAGATTTCTGATCACAGCATTTAGAGTGGGTGCATTATTTTGCACAAACAGCTGACTGGCACTGGTCCAGCGAGGGACCTTCAACAGGATCCGAAGTGCATCATTGTACGTCACTTGTAATTTATGCTCGTTAACCTCCCTCTTACCCTCAGGGAGGCGTTTCAAAAACAGACAGACTGAAAAACAGTTTCTACTCGAGGGTTTTTGTTGCCCTGAACACGGCAAATTCATCAAAACCCTGATCATCATTTTTCTTAACACCCCGTTTTTAATTCTACTAATTATTTATTTTTCAGATTTATTTAAATATATTAATTAAGTAATTTATTTCCCCTGCTTTTGAGAGTTGCTATTTTTTTAGATTTTGTTGTGCTTACTTGCACAATGACAAAGGATTCTGGTTCTGATTACTGTAACATGCAGCGTACAGTGGAGTGCAGTAGGCTTTAAACAAAGCAACTTTGACCTAATCAGAACTCATGTGAAGTTTATGTACCACCATGTTTGCTTGTGCATATAATTTACCATACTGTTTCCGTATAGCATCATCATCATCACAAAAATCACTCCTGATAATGTGACCGAGACATTTAACCTTGTCCACAACACTTAATACGTTTTCTGACAGTGTGAAGAGGGCAAATGCCGATATTAGCTGGCTTAAATGCAAGTTTTGAAACTTGTGTAACATTTGTTATCATCGTCAATTTTCATCATGTAAATGGCGGAAGAAAACGCATCAGGTTCAAGAATTGACCCCAAAAAATCGGCAGCACATGTTGGGTATCTGTTCGACTGATGTCAAAATAATCAGCATCTGCCTTAAAAAACATTTATCGATTGATCTCTTTTAACAATCTAACAAGTTATGAGCTTTATAATAATTAAAGTACATTTAGATTTAAATCATGATAATCTTAAAAAGGTCTTTTAAAAAGTCCAAAATGAAACTTACTGAAGTCTGGAGAAATCCTTTAAAACATTGGTCCTTTGTAGCGAAGCACCGATCAGGCCTTTTCTGGCTAACATCAGCTGCCCTGCTGGTGCTGATTTGAACCAATTACAAGAATTGGTTTGTTTGATTTTTAAGGGCTAAAACATATAAAAGAGAAAAACATGTGCTGCAGATAGAGGTAGTAGCTTTGAATTAAACAATGAAGGAAATATGTGATTACGCCCACTTATGCAACAAAAGTTATCCTTAACCTTTATGTCTTTGTCGTTATACTCACATAAGTACATAAAAACTCAGTCTGTTGTTGGCTGATGCTTTTATAGACTGAAAATGTTAGGAATAATAGCAATTGATGCATCTAGTGAATTTTTTTTTTTTTTTTTTTTTTTTTTTTTTTTTTTACAATTTTTCAGTATTTGACCCATCGATCATTAAAAGACCCATGAATGGTCCACCTCATCAATATTTCCGCATCATTTTTAGCTAAACTTTTCTCACTAGCTGCTTTGGCAGGCTTAAAGAGCCACATGGCGCGCTGGAGCTTTAGGTTGAAGAGCTCTGCTAAACTATTTGGATGAAACGTTTTTGGTAAATGCAACTTTCTCCAATAAAAGTCATGATTAAAAAAACGAGATAAATCCCAGTTACTCTGAAATTATCAACAATAAAGAGAGTCAGTGAAGTGTTAGGTGAGGTACTTGGGTTTTTAGCGTTGTTCACTCTCTCCAGGCTGAAAAGGAGACCCTTGGTGATGAACAACCACAGGAGGAATCTGATGAAGAGGAGGACGAAGGTGAAGAATCTGGCCGAATACGGTTCAAATCTGAGAGGAAGGAAGGCGCCGTAGTGCGACTGGCCGATGCTGGCAGTAAAAGACGGAACATTCCTGAAACTCTAGGTATCTTTCTATTTTCTATTATATCGATCATTTAGATTTTATTCCTTGAAAGAATAAAACTTGAACATTATGTTTCCACGCATCTCCAGAGCTTTCAGATAAGGCCAAGAGGGATTTGATGGAGTTCGAGGAACAGGAGCGGCAGAAGAGACAGAACCGTCACGGAGGCCGGGGCAGAGGAGCGGGGATGGGAGGAGGAGGGCGAGGAGGCAGAGGAAGAGGAGGTTTCCCTGGCTTTGGAATGGCAGATTTTAGAGGACAGAGAAGAAAAATGCATGGCCAAATGCTCCCCCTGATGGGAAACATGAACATGCAGGTAAACTGATGCACTTATCTGCCCAAATCCATTTAAAGGGCTCCATGAGGACTTTTTCAAACCTGAATTGCATCTTGAACTATTCTGATGTTTCTCACTTACAATAATTAATGCAATTTATAGGGATTTTATGTGATAGTTTGAGACCAAGCTGGGTGTCCTTTTTGAAGTGGGTTAAAAAGGGTGCATGGTTTTCCAAATGAATCGAGTGCTAGGTATTCTTTTGTACTAAACCCCCCCTTGAGTGAGTCTTTTTTTTAGAATCACCTTTTTACTGTACATTGTCTGCTTATATCTCTACAAGCTTTGCACCTTTAGAAACAATTTTCTTAACTATTTTTGCTTGCAAATTAGCTCCAGCTCAGTCAGACTGGCTTGCAAACACCAATTTTCAATTCTTGCCCCAGATTCGCAGTTGTATTTAGGCCTAGACTTTGACTAGGCCATTCTGTCACATGAATATACTTTGATATATAACTGGCTGTATGTTTTGTTTTTCTACTGGAGGTTGAACCTCCACCCTTGTCTCAAGTATGTTTTAGGGTCATTGACATGCTTGTTGATTTGTCTGAGGTCATTACTTCCTTTTTATACTAAATTATCACTTCAGGACAAGCGTGACTATTTTCTATAATATCAATTTAGCTTGAATACAGGTTATAGTGCGTTCAAATAATCTAAAGTGTTTTTTTTCTGTTTTGACAGCTCCAACCTCTGAAATGTCAGAGTATAAAAACATCTCGATGTACCGAGAAAATTAATGCACTATGATGGCTAATAAAAATGGCACTTTAGTGGTAATAAACTTAAAATGAAAAGATGTTTTGTTTGAAATCTTTCAAATCAGCCAAACTTTACAGATGCCAATAGTTTTGAAGCCGTTTATGTAACTGAATAACATTTGTCCAGCAGTTTGTATGCATTTAGATGTTAGGCGGGTACAACCAGAGACATGATGCTTTTATTGTGAGGTTAGTAAATGGTAACAGCGAATGCTATAATTGTGTTGAACCCAACTGGCGGTTGAGTGAACAGTTTTGCATGTTTATATTAAATACTGAATATAAATAGTCTTCTTTTATCTCATGTGTCGATTAGCACATTTTTCTAATTGTTTTTAAACTGAACGTAAGGCCGCTGCGCTAAGAAGTGAAGCTTCCCCCTTTACTGCTCATGTGTGGTACAGCTGAGCCACATGGCGCCTCTAAAAACATTTTTATTCTTTTTAAAAGTCACATTTTAACTTGTTAGCACTGGCTAAAGCTAATGCAGTTGTCCAGGTAAGAAGCCAGTTTGTTACAATAGTAAGGTGTTTGTTTATATATATATATATATATATATATATATATATATATATATACACTCACCGGCCACTTTATTAGGTACCCCATGCTAGTAACGGGTTGGACCCCCTTTTGCCTTCAGAACTGCCTCAATTCTTCGTGGCATAGATTCAACAAGGTGCTGGAAGCATTCCTCAGGGAGTTTGGCCCATATTGACATGATGGCATCACACATTTGCCGCAGATTTGTCGGCTGCACATCCATGATGCGAATCTCCCGTTCCACCACATCCCAAAGATGCTCTATTGGATTGAGATCTGGTGACTGTGGAGGCCATTTGAGTACAGCGAACTCATTGTCATGTTCAAGAAACCAGTCTGAGATGATTCCAGCTTTATGACATGGCGCATTATCCTGCTGAAAGTAGCCATCATGGGTTGGGTACATTGTGGTCATAAAGGGATGGACATGGTCAGCAACAATACTCAGGTAGGCTGTGGCGTTGCAACGATGCTCAATTGGTACCAAGGGGCCCAAAGAGTGCCAAGAAAATATTCCCCACACCATGACACCACCACCACCAGCCTGAACCGTTGATACAAGGCAGGATGGATCCATGCTTTCATGTTGTAGACGCCAAATTCTGACCCTACCATCCGACTGTCACAGCAGAAATCGAGACTCATCAGACCAGGCAACGTTTTTCCAATCTTCTATTGTCCAATTTCGATGAGTTTGTGCAAATTGTAGCCTCAGTTTCCTGTTCTTAGCTGAAAGGAGTGGCACCCGATGTGGTCTTCTGCTGCTGTAGCCCATCTGCCTCAAAGTTCGACGTACTGTGCGTTCAGAGATGCTCTTCTGCCCACCTTGGTTGTAACGGGTGGTTATTTGAGTCACTGTTGCCCTTCTATCAGCTCGAACCAGTCTGGCCATTCTCCTCTGACCTCTGGCATCAAAAAGGCATTTCCGCCCACAGAACTGCCGCTCACTGGGTGTTTTTTCTTTTTCAGACCATTCTCTGTAAACCCTAGAGATGGTTGTGTGTGAAAATCCCAGTAGATTAGCAGTTTCTGAAATACTCAGACCAACCCTTCTTGCACCAACAATCATGCCACGTTCAAAGTCACTCAAATCACCTTTCTTCCCCATACTGATGCTCGGTTTGAACTGCAGGAGATTCTCTTGACCATGTCTACATGCCTAAATGCACTGAGTTGCCGCTATGTGATTGGCTGCTTAGAAATTAAGTGTTAACGAGCAGTTGGACAGGTGTACCTAATAAAGTGGCCGGTGAGTGTATATATATATATATATATATATATATATATATATATATATATATATATATATATATATATATATATATATATATAAATAAAAATAATTTGGTCGTGCCACCTGACATTTTGTAGAAGGAAAATTTAAAAACATTTACATATAATAAAAAACACCTATTTAATAGCATGTACATTCAAATCAATACATTGGTCCCGCCTCAACAAATATGTAAACTAAATATATATTTCCCTTTATAGTCCCGCAGAGGGGAAATTTGTCTCTGCGTTTAAAACATCACTTAGGGAGCCGTGAGCTGCCGACACGGAGTGGCGCACTGGGAGCATTCTGTGGTCGAGGGTTGAGCTTCGAACCAGCGACCTTTGGGGCCTCTCCAAGATGCAAAAGCCCGGCTCTCTAACCACCAGGCTACCACTAGAGATGGTTTCCGCCTTCCCTGTTCCTTTCTGTGGAGAAGCATCCCACAGCATGAGGCTTCAACCGCCATGTTTAGCAGTGGGGCGGTTTTATTTTTTTATTTTTTTCTTCAGCATGATGTGCAGTGTTTTGGTTTCAGATCAAAAGTTAAAATTTGCTCTCATGTGACCAGAGGACCTTCTTCCACATTTGCCGAGTCCCCTACATGGCTCGTGGCTAATTGCAAACAGGATTTCTCATTGCGTTCTTATGTGCAGGATAAAATACATTCTGCTCCAACATACTAGAAACCGTCGGGACACTAATCCATTTTTGTAGGAGTTTTTTTTTTTCTTCTAATTCTAGTTTGATTTATTTGAACGTATCTGGGCAAAGTGGTTCAGCAAGAAAACCCGTCTTGTATAACTAAAACTCACCTGGTGTTTTACTTTTATGTATTTAGGAGAGTATACACATAAAAAGAACAAAATGTTGATCTGATTCTTTTGTTGTAACCCGAGCTGCTTGATATGCTGCAACAAGGCCACCTGTAAGCAGTACACATACAAAGCAAACTTACATTATTACATTTTTAATACGTTTTTCAGCAACAACCGTATAGATCCGTGGCGGTTCTTCAAACTTCAGCTCAAGGCTGCAGGTAACAAAGCAAGCCGAGCTGAAGAGACCCCCTAAGGTTAAAATAATTCTCAAGGCCGCATGGTATTTCAACTCCAGCGCTGCATTTTTTTAAATGCTATGTTAATTAATAATTATAAGCTTTAAAATTCAAAACACAACACCAAGACAGGGAATGAAAAATTAATGGCACATGTATGACACGCCGGCACCACAAACATTTCGTGGACTGCAGTTAATGAGGTTGTGCTTTTTGCGACATACTGTAATTGTCAGCTTTTTACCATTTGACTAATTTGGTCAGTGGCATGTTTGTTTTGTTCGCTTGACCAATTATCAAAGATCAATTTGAAACACGAGCTGTGCCGCGGGATTGTTTTCCCGGCACTTATCATTTGGTTTGCAGGTATGGCTTATTATGTTTGAGATTCATGTTTGCTGGAGCTCACTTAGAAAGTACATGCTGGGATCTAAGTTCTTATTAAAGGAAAAGTCTGTGGAAAAACTTACACGCTGTTGGACAGGTCCGCTTCATGTATCAGGCCAACTGAAATGGTGTCATATTCTTAAAGGGAGAGCTGTGTTTTGACAGCTTGTCTTGTTCTCTTCGCTCCCCAATTAACAGCCATCCTCCCGAATGCCTTCTCCGCATCCGCAGCATCTTCAGGCCCATCAGCACCACCCGTCGCGTCCAAGAGGGCCGCCTCCCTTCCAGGACCACGGGCGCCACCTTCCCCAGCAGCCTCTTCAGCCCCTGATCCCCCCGCACATGGCTCACCGTTCTCCGCCGCTGCGACCCCAGATGGAACAACCCCCGCCTCGGATGATGAGTTCCCCGCCGCCCAGTTTCCCTCAGCATCAGCATCACCAGCAGCAGCCCCCTCAGCCCAAAAACATCCACATTAACCCCCACTTCAGAGGACCCGCGCAGTCCTCCGTACAAGGTAAGTGGGCCCATAAACACCTGTGGGCCTTTAAGCTGGCTTTTTTTCCCCCGTAAATGTCTTTATCTTGCTTCTTTAATATAGAATACATTAGGACTGGACATTATAGGAAAAACGCATATCGATAAAATAGAAATCATATTGATCGATATCGATGATTATCAAAACAATTCAAAACATATATTTTAAGTGCAGCCTTGGTCATTTTCTACTGCTGATCGATTTTTAGATACAGAACTTACAAACACCGCATTCAAACTCAACCTTTTATTCAACCAACTTTTTACCAAAAAAGAACATCTCCCTGAACTCTTTGAAGGGGCGGGGCTTGGTGACAGAGCATTCGTGGGTCTGTGTTGATTGGTTGGGAGGATGTAATGACTGTAATATTAACCTACATGGCTAGAATGCATAAGGAAGGAAAACTGTTGTTCTATTAAACTTATTTACCCTTTTTTCTATCATTCATATACGTCTATCGTTCGATGGATATCGTTATTGAATTATCGTGAGTTGCATGCAGCATTGAGAAATATCACATAAAACACCAACCAAGTGTCCTGACCATCTCTTTACAGTTCAAGCAGCCTTAGAACTCCTATATTATACAGATTGGTCAAAGATTTCCTATATAAGGGAACCAGTTGATTGCTTCAAAGTCCCGACAAGCAGCATGCACTCCTGGGTTCTTTCCAGTGGAAAAGCTGATGCCATTTGCTGTAGCGACTGATCCAATGCCGGTCTGTGGGACTTTTTCTATGATAAAGACATGGTTTGGCATTGAGCAAGTCTAGGTCCTTAAGTGTCCGTTCATAATTGGTATAATTATGTCTCTTTGTGTAAAGGCCAAGCAGAAATGACCTGGGCTGTGGTTTTACACATTTGGAAATCATCCTTTCAAATACATCCTTAATCTCTTCCAAAAATTGCTTTATTTCCTTGCAGTCCTGCACAAAAAATACCAAAGTTCCTCTTTGCTCTATGCATTTTGGACACACATCAGGTATATCACCATTATATCTATTAATTGTGACCGGTGTTACGTTCACTCGCATTACCCACTTAAACGGTATCATTTTAAGGTCCGTGTAAATAGCTCTGGTATGAGCCAGAGTGCATGCGTTCTGCCAATCATCCTCTCACAGATCTAGTGATAAATTGTCCTTCCAAGCCTGTCGTCTGTCGTTGGAGCTTTTAGTTTGTAAAAGTCTGAAATTAGACCTTTTTTCTGACTGTCCTTTGACAAATTTTCCTCTAACTTTGTCAGGCTAGGTTTTGACAGCTGGATTGTTTTGGCTAGTTTTAACAACATTTCTAACTTGGAGGTAAAAAAAAATATGTCTTATTTAAATTAAAAGTATTTTGCAGCTCATTGGCACATCTGAACCAGGTAGATGGAGATTTTGGATCGTTTGTAATCCACTATTGTACCATAATGTAAAGGCATAATCTGTTTTGCCAGATGGAAACTGTTGGTTTCCCCAAATGGGACAGAATCAAGATAGATCATAAGGTTGTGTAAAAGTTCTTAAATATATGATGACGGTATGGAGAGATGTTAAAGGATTGGATTTTTGGTGTTTTCCAGCAGTAACTGAATTTGAATGTAAGTAAGAAGGGAATGTTAATTGCGATCCTTGAGCTTCCATGTCCACCCAGTCCTGTTTAATAATGAAAAGTCATAGATTTCAGCTGCACTGCCCAATAATACAGCCGAAAGTCTGGGCATTTTAGACGGACTTACACATTTTAACAGATTTTTGAGCGCATTGTACCACATGAAATCAGTCAGTAAGCACAATAAGTATAGTAATCATATATAAGGCACACCATCAATTAATTTTAGAAAATTTAAGGATTTTAAGTGCTTAAACTGTTAAAACACAGCATAGAAATGGATATTGAGGCAACTGAGTTGTCTGCAAGCCATCTTTACTGCCAACTGAAGATGCAGAATTGATTTCTTACAATGGTGTTTGCTTGACAATAAATTAATGAAGTGCAGTGGGAAAAATATTCATATACTTGAAACTTTTCCACGTTTGTCACCTCAGAACCACCCAAACAGAAGCGACCCAAACTGCAGATGGATTTGACCTGTCATTTATTCTGACTACAGCTGTTGTGTGAAGACCTGAGAAGTTTATTAGAGCAAATTGGTGCACAAAATAAAACCATACAGATAAAGCTGTAGGTAAATTTAAAGCAGAGTTGGGTTGTAAAACAATCTCTCATGGAGCTCTGTTCATTCTCATCTTAAAATAAGAGTATGGCGCCACTGCAACCTGTTAAGACATGATGTGTTTTTGTGCATATCAACCCCAGAGTAATATATAATTGATATAATTGGAAAAGCCGCTCAGCAAGGAAGAAGCCATTACTCCAAATGCAACATAAAACAGCAGTTCCTGATTTGTGACATACAGATAAACAAAGCCATCTAGGTGCATGTTTTGTACTTAAGTCAAAAATGTTACAAAATCATCTTGAAAACTGAGTCTTAAAAGTAGAAGTTTGAAATAAAATATTGTAGAAACCCTTGAAAGACACTGACATATGCTGAATGATGTTGCTGTGCTTTAGTGCATCTGTAGTATTTATTTACACACAGTTCAGTGGAAAACCGCTTAAATAATGTTTATATAGCATTTGCGGTGCCTTTTTTGTAATTCATAAAATAGCTGGGTCAGAACTGGGCTTATTGAATTATTTGATGCTTAATGTAATGAAACAGCACAGAACTGCTTTACTTTTTTGTAAATACTCTTATGTATTTAGTATCGCCTTGAGCTCCCTGCTCCGTTCCTAGCAGTGTTTAAAAAAAGTGTTGAAATTTAACATTAATGCCTGAGAGCCTTTAGCATTGAGATATCTCACCCCCTCTCTGCCTGCTGCCTCTGATTTTCCTCTTCCACCCCTCCCCCTCCTGTTGCTCCCCGTTTCTGCCCCTCTCATCTCATTGCAGTGCCCTTGATGCCTCCTGCTCCGAGCCAGTCCAGACCTGCTGTGGGTCCTCCGAGGTTTCCTGTGAGTAGCAGCTGCTCCTCCACCTTCCATTTGCCTCACTTTCTTTCACTCGCCACACGGTCAATGTCCCTTTTTATGCGAGGGGAACTATCATTACTTCAATTAGGCCGTCTGCCCTGGCCAAATGCTGTTGGAGCAAATCCGTAAACACCGATAGGAGCCCGGCTGCACGCCTGGAAATGCGTGATAGGGGCTCCAGGCGGAAGACTTTTGGAGGCAGGGCCGGCGGCGGCGGTGGGAATTGCTTACCAGCTCTTCATGGATGGTCTGGAGCTCAGACAAGCCAGTTTGGCGCATAAAGGAAGTGTGAATTCAGGATATAGTCCTTGTTAAAACTCACTCCACAACTTGTGTCCTAAAGACGCAGAAATGTTCTTAAATGATATCTGAGCCAATAAAACACGGGGGTGTACTGATGGTCCACCCACCCCCCGCCGTCTTATATTCTTAAGGTTGAATTTCACGTCACACAAATGTATCTGACATTTGTGATTTCCTTGAAGAGAAGGTCTCCCGTTTCACTCACAAAGAAACCCTCCTAAAGAGCTGACAGAAATATCTTTCAAGTCATTACTGCGTTGAGGAAGCCCGCTTGCCATAAATTCAGCCCAAGTGCCCCAAGTCGCTCCATCCTTTTTAGATAATGATGCCCAGGCATCAGGTGGTGCCGCGACCGACTGACATATTTCTGGAAATTGCATTTTGTATGGATTTATGCAAATGAGCAATCAGAAAATGACTACATCCAATCGCCTTCATGCGGATGTACAAATGAGCCTGGGCCGTTTCTCTGGAGACGCTCCTAATGAAAAGCTGTATTTTTATTTACCTCTCTCTCAACCTTCGGTGTCAGAATGATGCTGCTGCCGTTCCCAGGCGTCTAACATCATGTCGGATATTGACAGCAGAGTTGCTAAAACAGCAGTTTGGACTCTTATCAGAGAGACGAAGATGTGATGGGAAGAGAATTGAGACAAGTTGGCCCATAAACAGCACAATGCTGCATTCCCCAGCTGTCAGTCACATTTAGGCTGCCGCTGCCAAGGACACAATTTGAAATGCAGGTGACACACCAGCCGGCAACTTCCCATTTATCAGTGGACACGTGATTGCTCGTGATTATCATACATTATCATCCCATCAAATTTAATTGTTTAAAGGCTGGACTAATGGGGGGTCATAGCCTCCAGGATTAATGTGTAAAATCTTTGCTGGTGGAGACAAGTTTTGAAATATTAATCTTAAAGCCAATTAAAGTCATTGTTTGGATTATTTTTCTGCACAGTTTTGACCATTAAACTCCATTTTCTGGTTATTATTTGAATTATTGAATTATAAGTCTGTCAAAAAATTTAAGGATTAAAGTGCTAGATGGATTGGCTGTTTCTTTCTTATTTGTTTGCTTAGTTTTGACAAAATTTCTACATTATAGAAGTCATGATCATCTTTCATAATAATCTTCTAAATAAGGAAGCTTGGCTTGCTGTCATCCATAGCCAGTCCTCTTCTGGCGGTGCCCACTGATGCTGGTGTTGCCAATGAGGTGTGTGAGGAAGAATTACTGCTGCAACAGCGTCTGTGCTGAGGCAGAAAACAAACCCTAGATGGCCATTTCTTCTTCTTGCTACCCAGCCGTCTATTAGTTACTGTTACAAATGTGGTTAGCATCTACAAAGGGAAATGGGACCTCTGTGCAACGCTGCTTCTGCTATTAATGTTAGAATGATTGAGCGTAAAACATCACACTGAGATTGTGAATTTTTGCTGGATAGTTAAACCTTTTTTTTTTTATTTAGGGGTTCTGTGGAGTTGTGGATTCAGTATCCTACCTGCTGCAGGTAGTCATAAGGATACTACCAGTTTGCAGTGAATCGTGTTAATCAAACTGGTACCAATTCTGGCATGGATTTCTGCATCTTATTGAACTCTATTTAAAAAAAAAATGCCATCACACCATTTTTAAAACACACCATCAGGTTTACAGTGAACCAGTGTTTCTTTCACAAATCAGTGTAAGCACCCATTCAGTAAGAAATATCCTCCAATTTACAAATTGAATCAGGAGAAATAAAACCTTTTGAATCCTTTAAGGACGCCACAGGTAGCTACGAAGAAACTTACGAAATGTATAAAAGCTCAATATTCACTAGTGATGAATTAATTTAAACATTACATTTTAAATTTGAAAGTATTGTTTAGTTATAAAGACATTCAGTATGGGTCTTTGGCGTGGGATCTCACATCTCAATGTTTCCCCTCAAAGTAAGAAGTGCCCAGGTAAGTACTATCTGGTTGCTATCAACATTTATTTCTCAGGTAGAGTAAATTTAAGCCGTTATTCTGAGCTCAAGACGCAGGGGCTTTATGCTTAGCACACTGTTATCTTTGCGTAATAAAGAAAATAGTTTTGGAGCTGTTTTTATGCAGTTGCTTAATGTAATGTGCTGTTTGGGCTGGCTACCAACTCTACGGGAGCAAATTGAAGAAGAAGCCTCCGCCTCCCTTAAATTGTTGGTGTGGCGGCATTTTGGGTACTTGGTAGCAAAAGGAAATGGTGACAAAGTTACGCAGACAAACCGTTTGTAAGCACTACTGCTGATTGCTGCTTGAAGCTAACGGGTAATAAGTGGGTACAGTTCGTCTGTAAAGCATCACAGACCCAGTTACAAAGCGCTGTACGGCATTAATCACATACAAGTCACATATATTGTATAAAAGCCACTAAATAAGCTAAAGTTAGCATTTGCTCTTAAGCAGGTATGGAAGCTACCATTCTTTTCCACTTGCAGCAGTGGCTGATGGACAGAAAAGTTGTTCTGTTACCTAAGATGTCACTGAAAGAGCTGTGGAGCAGCCGTGATCTGAGTAGGGGTGGGACACATTGTCCACCAGTGGGTGACTTTCTGTCTCCCACAACCTGCACCGGGCCAAGGGGGCATCCCAGGACACGGCTGATCTTCATGATGAGCTTATCTAGCCGCTTCCTCTCAGCTGTCGATAAGCTGCTGCTCCAACAAACCGCACCACAGAAGATGGGTGAAGCCACCATAGACCAGGGGCTCCCAAACTTTTCAGCCTGCGACCCCCGAAATAACAGTACTACACACTGGTGACCCCCGGGAATTATAAGAATAAAGTCAGCTGCACAGTGGCACAGTGGGTAGCGCTGTTGCCTTGCAGCAAGAAGGTCCTGGGTTCGAGTACACCCCTGGGTCTTTCTGCATGGAGTTTGCATGTTCTCCCTGTGCATGCGTGGGTTCTCTCCGGGTACTCCGGCTTCCTCCCACAGTCTAAAAACATGACTGTTAGGTTAATTGGCTTCTCCAAATTGTCCTTATGGTGTGAGTCTGTGTGTGAATGGTTGTTTGTCCTGTTTGTCTCTCTGTGTTGCCCTGCGACAGACTGGCGACCTGTCCAGGGTGTACCCCGCCTCCCGCCCAGTGAACGCTGGATATAGGCACCAGCAACCCCCGCGACCCCATGAGGGATAAAGCGGTTTGGAAAATGGATGGATGGAAAGTCATATTTTGAAAATACACATAAAATTATAGACAAAGTAGAATTTTATCAGAATTCCTCCTGCATTAAAACGAGGATCTTGTAAAGTTATACTTTGGTTTCACAAAGTATAACTTTGTGAAAATACAAAATCTTTTAGCACATCAGCATCAAATCATATTGACCCCCCGGGGTCCTGACCCCCACTTTGAGAATTAAAGAGTATAAAAAGGTCTTCAGGAGCTCCCCCTGCACTCCAAATGGTCTCCGTGGTCTTAAGTCATTTATTATGTTTTCCTTCATAGTATCACATCTTGAAGCATCAATTAACGCCATTGCTTCCTCTGTCAAAGACATCAATAAAAATTATTTAAAAAAACACCATCTTGTTAAAATCAAATGTTCATTATTTATTGGGTGCTTTAACATTTGCCCTTCCTCTAATATATTTGCCCACATTATACCTTCTTAGCTCGGAGCCGTACCGGCTTCCCTCAAATATTGAGCTTTTCAGACACTATTTTATCAAGGATTAGGAGTGAGAGGATGAGCTGTGGTATTTGAGAGGTATTATATGGACACCGGAGTCCTCATTGTGCAAACCCGTCTGTCTGACCTTTTAGAGCGGTGTGATTGTGCCCCCATTGTGATCCCCTGTCTCTGTAAGCCCCTTTGATTAACTTTATGTTAAGCAAGTTTTTGGGGGACTCTGGCCTTGCTTTTTAACGCCTCCTCTCTCTAAATACCTCCATGCGGTGGTGGAATATAGATGGATTAGGCCTTGATAGCATCTTAAGTAATTTACAATGGGCTTGGAGAAGGCAGGCAAGCAGCCCATTTGTGGAGGTGCCACGTGTTGAATGGAAGGTTAATTTTTCAACAAAGATGGGATGTTTAAAGAATAAAGGAGACAGTTATGAGGGGAGGGGGATTCAAATTCCAAGGAGGGATTAAATAGTTATCTGGTTTTCTTGGTTAAATTGATTGGATGGAGAGTGTGCGCTGGGTAGAAAGCCGTCGACCAGACGAAGTGGTTGAAACAAAGATGAGGGCACCTGTTCTCCCCTGAAACAGCCTCTCCTTGTTAGAGGCTGGCTCTTCATTTGTATCAATAAAGCCTCAAGAAATATTAATGCAGGTTTGCTCAGGAATTCATGCTGAAGGCTTCCTGTGCTATTGGCATGCATATTGATGCCTTCAACTTAAGATTCTACATCTGTTTAATGACCCCAGCACTTCAATTACTCTCACTCCCTGCCCAGTGTAATTCTCCACTAATTCCCTTTATTAGTTAGGCTTTTTTCTTTTTCTTTTCTCGATTATTGACTTTCCAGAGTGGCAAATGATTCATGAGTTTTGTGTTTTGTTATTTATTTATTTTTTCCTTCTTCTCAGGGCCTGGGAGACTTCCAGCAGCAGCACATGCCGGGTAATTTTGGTCCACCCCAGCGACCGCCTCATCACATGGAGCCCCTAAGGAACCAGCCACCTCAAGGCCCCCAGGACAGAGAGCCCCTCTTTATGGGAGGTGAGTCTCACGTCTAGCCTTGATGAGATTTCCAAAGCTTTCTGAGCATATTGAACCCTCTTCATCACCTCTAGGGCTATACCTAGAGGGTATGCTGCCAGCCCTCTGGTGCTGCTGTATTAGCTGATCTCATGTTAAATGCATATATGTATATACATGTCAGCGAACCTTGGAAATAGCATTAAACATACATATTTATGATTCCTAATGCCCGTTGTTAATGTAAAATTAATAACCGATGTTGTTGTTTACCTTTTCACGCTAATAGAGTCGTTTTTCAGGCTCCAGTCTGGAAAAGGGTGGGGATCTGTTCTGAAATTTCGTCTTCATGAGAAACGAGACTGAGTTGTTGCTTTGTCTTTTCCTGCATGGGCACAGAGTGCGGAGAATCGTCACGGTTTCCAGGGCAGCACATGTTCGATCACCCGGGGCCCGGCTCTTTGATGAACAGCGGCAACAACAACCACCACCACCACCAGCAGCAGCAGCAGCAGCAGCTGCCCGGCCAGGGCCACATGGGCTTCGGCCCACCTGGACCACCCTTCAACCAGCCGGGCCAGGGCCCGTTAGGACTGTTTCAGAGAGAACCCCCAAGACCCAACCTCCCTCCCCACCAAGGCCACCAGGGGATGGCGAACTTGAATCAGCAAGGCGGCCCCCCCAACCAGCCCCGACCTTTCACGAGCCCTCGGCAGCCGTTCGGCCAGCAGGGCAACATGTTCCCTCCTCCACCGGTTCAGTTTGGGATGCAGGTACGAGCAAGAGTAAGTAAAGCTGAATGTCTAGTACTCATTTTGGTATATTCGTAATGCTTCAGATTACTATTAAGTGTTATGAGTGTTTCTCATGTTCCCAAAAACTGACATGATTTAAAAAGCCAGGTTATTCTGTCAAGAGAAATGGACTAGAGCTCCCCCTAGTGAGAGAATCCTTATTGTCTGACCACTATGAAACTAATTAAATTGTGTTTATATAGCTTTTTTTTTTTCTCGCCAAAGAGCCGTACATTATATCTGACATCTAACATAAGTAACATTAAAATAAAAATATAAGTTTAATTAAAACACCAGTAAGCAAGTAATGAAAAAGACGCATGCAAAATGAAAAGTCAATTGGGCTAATAAGCAGACTGGAAATGTCCAAATAAAAAGGTAAGATTTAAGCCTTGGCTTAAAGAGAAGTTTGATGGTGGATCTGAGAGCATTTGAGGCTAAAAGATTTTTTTTTTAAAAGGTCTACTATGTACCTGACAGGACTATATCCCGAAATCTGGGTTTCTGCAAGGTCTTGAAAAGCCACAAAGTCTTACATTTAATAATCAGCATTATGGGACACAAAAAGTATGGAATGGATCCAGATCTAATCTTTTTAGGCCTTAAATGGGGAAACAAATGAGCTGCTCTAATACACAAGGAACTCAAGAGTTTTGCTGTGACAGAAATCTGAACTAAAGGACCTAGAGATGCACCAGTCAGTCAGCCAGAGATTGGAATCAGCCAATTTTCCCTTCAGCCACACATAAACGCATCGTGAAGTTTGCTAATGATTCTGTGATAATGTCTCTGCTTGATCACAAGGACTCTGGTCATGGCTGTGTGCTGAAGGGTTTTACTGGCTGGTGGGAGCGCCCATTTCTGAAGACCAATGTCTCAGAAACCAAAGAGATGGTAATTGATTTTAGAAAGAAGCCTCCACTCTACCCTGCAGTCTTTACCTACGGACAGGCTGTTCAGGTTTTACAACATTGCAAACACCTCGGGACAAAGATCAACAGCAACTTGGGTTTTATCCAAGTCTGGGCTAACCCTAACTAGTATTATGAAGGGAAATTGAGAAGTTTTAATGTTTTCTGACATGTTTTACTCCTGATTTTTGAGTTAGTTCTAACTTTTCCTTTAATTTGTTGATGTGAGTCCCTTACCCTGGAAAAACAAAAAGCCCAGACTAAGCAGTGTAATGAAAATGTGCAGCAAAGCTATAGGGCTAAGTCTTGTAGAGCGCCCCCAGCTCTATTAAACAAGAGTCAGAAGGAAGGAAGAAGCTATGCTTTCTGACCCAAACCATCCTCTTCATCATAATTACAGGTTGCTGCCACCGGCTCCCAGGTACATGGTAATAGTAATGTCAGCCTCGTTGATAC
Source organism: Fundulus diaphanus (assembly GCA_037039145.1). NCBI lineage: Eukaryota > Metazoa > Chordata > Actinopteri > Cyprinodontiformes > Fundulidae > Fundulus > Fundulus diaphanus. The sequence goes on along the minus strand of CM073137.1, from coordinate 18,544,901 downwards.
TGTTACCTGATAGGCCCAAATAGAGGCTGTTGTAGCCTATGTTTGTATCCACTTATGTTGTGGTTATTTTTGTATTTGTACTTTTACCTTCAATCAATCAATCAAATTTTATTGCGTTTTTTTTTTTAGCTGGCTCCAAAACCAATTGGCCTTTGGGGAATATAAAGTTGGTCTTCATCTGGTCTGGTTGTAATCAGTAGGTTAAATGCTGCAAAGTCTCCCCCACCACCACCACCACCATAAAAACTGACTACCCTCACCATTTTCACCTTAATCAATCAGTTCTTTGATGTTATTTATTTATTTTTACTTCAATGAAAATTAGATAATGTTTAGCAACGTATGTTTAAGTGCATAAATAATGGAAAATCTTGTAATTTCTTTATTTTCTGTTGGATTTGAAACACACTGCCCTTCATAAGGAAATTGCAGCATGTTTTTTTTCAGCCAGGAAAAAGCTGCCTTGGAGCGTTTTTATAATTTTATTATTAAGTTCATGATAGGTTTCAGTTTCTAAGACCGACTTGCTGGATAAAAGTGTATGTATAGGCAGTAAAAATAGTTATTCTCAGGGAAATCAGCGATTTGAATGGTTGGCTAAATCCCCAAGTATACTGTAGGAAGGCCTCTTGTTGCTGCAATCGAGGCAAAAACCGGAGTGATTGTTACCTGGTAGCAGTCTTGCAGCTGCATTTTAGACAAGCAGCCGGTGTGATAGGAAGACCAAATTATATAGTTTTTGTTTGGTTATCAGAATAGGACCAAAAATAAAGCCTCAGTTTCCCTTGCATTTAGTTTGTGGAGGATATTTTACATCCATAAAGTTATATCACCAAGACAGACTTGGCTGAAGGGAATCTGTGGACTTTAGAGGGAGGTACAGCTGGGTGCCATGGGCATGAAAACAATAAAATATCGTCATGTTTCCTCATGGGGCCAGATACAGGTGGAAAATAATGTAAAGGCCCCAGATTAGATCCTTGTGGTACCCCATGGGAAATAGGAGCTATAAACTGAAGCAGAACTGTGCCACTAATGCCAACCCACTGATCCAGGCCATCTAGAAAGATTTATGTGAATATGCAAGGAATATTCCCAAGTTGCCCTGTCTATTACTGGGTAAACCTTTTTAATAGAAAAAGAAAAAAACTATTTGTTTAAATGTGTGTGTTCATTCTGCTGCCATTTGCAGGGCTTGATGCACGGCCCCCCCGTCTCCCAGCTGCCACATCACGACTCCTTATCACCCCATCCCATGCACCAGCAGCAGCAACACCACCACCATAGACAAGAGATGCCCCATCAGCAGCACCAACAGATAAATCTCAATGAGCCTCGCCCCATGACACATCATGGCCAAAATCCTTTCCATCAGCAGCAGGGGCACGGCGGCCCCAGGCACATGAATCCCCGTTCTCAGAACCCCCAACAGAGGAACATGTCAAACAGGCCGCGGATGGTAAGAGATTAACATACGAGCTCATTATTTTGTCAACGTGGAATCACATAATTCTGCTCTGTCATAGCGTCACACAATTAGTCTTCATTAAAATTGTGCAATAAATGATAAAATGATCAAAAACTGGATTAAATCTCTTTGTGTTTTACCATGGCTTCAGAACACGCCCATCTCCAAACAAATGCAGCTCCGCAACAGCAACCTACGGGAGCTCCCTGTAGCACCTGGTAACACAAACACGAACAGCTCCTCCCCCGCTGCCAACATCAAGCCTGTCGCCAGGACAACGCCGGGGACGCGTCCGGGGCAGAGCGCTCAGCCGGCATATGCCGGTGGCAGAGGAAGAGGCCAAGCTGCGAAGGCCGAAGCACAGGCTGGGGAAGCAGGCAGGGTGGCGACTCAACAACAGGAAACTCCAAATGCACCGTCCAGCTCAACACCACAGGTCAGGGATTCAGGATCGGACCCAAATGCATTACAGACAAAAACGACGACAAAAATCCCTGTCCAGATAATTGAGAGTTGTTTCCCCTGTGATGCGTCTTTAAAATGGGACGCTGTATATGAGAAAGTTCGGTAAAACAGACCATCAGCCTTGCAACAACAGTCATTCATTCCCTTTTGTCTTTATTTGGTTTATATTTATGGATCAATCCAGACAATATTCCTTAAACTTGGAATGCTTAGTCAAGGCTTTGAAAACTACTGTGAACAGGTTAGTGTTAGTACTGTGCAATTAAACAAACCCAGATTCAGTTTTTCACTGTCGACAATCCAAAAAAACACTGGTCGACCAAAATAAATTATTATTAAAGTGACTTTTGTGCATTTTACTTATCGTCCGACTGTGATGCAGGAAAAATGGAGGAATTCTAACCTTGCCTGCAGGCTGAATTCTCGCGTCATTTGTGCGTTCACAAACACACGAGAATCCTACTTGTCCCGCTGCCACCTCAACCATTTAGGAACGAACCAAAAATGTTATATTTTATTTTACAACTTAAATTTTATTGATTTTAAAACAGAGCAAATACATAGCATACAACGACGATAATTAACAGTTTTTACAGTGTGAAATTTTACCATAGATGAAAAGTCCCAGCATGACATTTTACAATTTCAGCATCATAATTGTGGTCTCAGCTTCACCTTACAAACCTAACACAAGAATCCACCTTGGATGGCAGGTCTAAGTACCATAATCCAAAAGACTAAGTTGTAAGACTTGTTTACCTGAGTAAATCTTCCACTGGACCCCAGCGTTGGCTGAAAGTGGCTTTTTGAAGTCCTAACAAGTATGTTATCTTTTCCATTTGGTATAATTCCCCTATTATTTGGACCCATGAGTTGTAGGAAGGCGGCTCTAGCTGCATCCACTTAATTGTAATGCATTTCAGGGCTGCTGTAAGAAGAACGTTGCGACCGTTACATCCTTGGGGATAACCTCCTGAAAGGTCTGGTTTATAGCCTTGTATACATCATCCCAAAAGTTTTGTAATTTGGGGCATGACCAAAACATGTCTAAGACTGGGGATTGCCACACCAAAAATGGTTTTGGCCAATCACGTTGCAGTATTATGGCTTAAGGCGGGACATACAGCAGCTATGTAAGCACGAGCTGCCGAGCCAACATAAACATGTCAGCGCAGGAGGACGCAGGCGTAGCTGCTGCTGTCACATCTGCTTGTCAGAATCCATGATTTATTTTTTGAAAGAACAGAAAGAAGTGGCCTGACCAGCGTAATTTATTGTGGTTTCTCATGGCGCCTGCTGCTTACGACATTTTAATTTGATACCGTGATTGGCTAAAACCAAACTTTGGTAGGCGGGTACTAGGTGTCGTTTTGCCCAATCAGCTCAGAGAGTTCTGCTGCAGGTTCCTGCTTCCCCCTAACGGATTCGATGGGACCATAGGGCTGGGCGATATGGACCAAAAATATGATATAAATTTCTCAATATTTTTGATATTTTTTGAATGCTGATATATAATGTTTATCTCAATATGTTTTTCTTTTCATAATTATAAAAGTGTTTCACTGGTAAAACAATTTTTAACAAACGGTTGCAGATAAATATGAGAAATGGTTGAAAAATAACCTACTGGAATACATAAGTATAATAATAATTCAACCTGGACCATCTCCATATAAACAATATAGACTCATCCTACATCCCTTTTTGTAAAAAATCTCCATATTTTTTAAATTGCGAGACATTGCTCAGATTGATAATGTGCAGAACGTAGAGAGCTACACATCATCATTCTGGCTCGCCAGGTTAGAGGAAATCACTGCAAACGCAAAATATCTTGGACTTTTTTTTTTTTAGATGTGATCAACAAATCTAGGTTTTTCCAAGAAACTAGGAGGTTTTTGACTTCCTGTGAAAACACTGCAACAGGAAGAGAAGGTAATGGTCGCTGCCGCTTCGGGTCTGTCTGCAGACAGCTGCGTAGAAGACAGAGCGCAGCTAAAACACAAACCCTTAAAACAACCTTCGAAGGACAGCGCAAAGTCTGAGGCGATGGAAATCTGTTCACATTTATTGATGTATAAACCAGAAAAAAAAAACATGTTACAAGCCTAATTATCAACAAGCTGTATCAAAACAGACGGTTAAATTACTGTAATGCCCCCCATGAACCATGCTGCTTATTCACTGAAGACTTTCTGGCTGAACGAAAAGCTTTAGATGCTTTTTCTGACAAAGCAAAGTTAATTTTAAGTAACTAACGGGTAGATGTTTGAGCAAATAACTTTCTAAAACATTAATGCATGGGAAAACGTTCTTTATTCCATTATCTAAAAGATAAAAGTCTGGGTTTCAAACGATATATATGCTGTTTTTAAATGTCTTTACATTTAAATAGTGCCCTCTGTCTTGGATTTGCTACGAGTGCGATAATTGTAGGATGCGTTAAATCCGCTACGTAATCATCGCAAACAATCAAAATGATTACAGGTTTTTGTTTGAGATTCCCCATTTTGCAGTGAAATCATGTTTTGCAACGTGCTTTTTGTGGCGCAGGACCCAGACGAAGACGAGGAAACGCGCCAGTACCGTCTGAAGATCGAGGAGCAGAAGCGTCTGAGGGAGGAGATTCTGAGGAGGAAGGAGCTGCGGCGGCAGATGCAGGCCGGTGTCAGAAAGAAGGAGCTGCTCGAGAGACTCAACGCTCAGACGAACACTCCAAACCAAGACTCTGTTCCTACACAGACTCAGCCTTCCCTACCAAATCCGCAGAAACAACACCCTGCGCCACAGCAAGTAGTACCGCAGCAGCCCGAACCGAAACCGCTGGCCCACCAGCAGAGGCAGGTTCCTCAGAGACCGTCGGTGAATCACACGTTAACCGATCCTCATCAGGACGGCGCCGTGCCTCCAAGCGGTGCCGCTCAGCTCGCCGCGACACGTCCCAACGTCAAGTCCCGCCTCCAGATGGTCAAAGGGGGCCCGCAGGAGCAGCAGACCCCCGGCGCAGGACCCCAACAGAATCAGCCGCAGCAGCAGCAGCCGCCGCTTCTGCAGCAGAGAAGGAACAACGCTTTGCAGAGCGTAAACCGACCTGACGCCCAGGTTCCTCAGAATGCCCCCCCTCCTTCGGCGAGGCAAGGCCCAGCTCAGACTCTAGCACCTAAACCCGGGGCTAAAAGGACCGTGATGCAGCGACTCAAGAATCCGGGCGCCGAGGCCCAGCAGGTGCCGCAGAAAGTCAGAGTTGTGAAACTTTCCGGACCGGTGAGCACAGGTTTTCATTTCTCTTCGACACCTTCTTTTGCGTCTGGCATTTATTTGATCCTTTCCTGGAGGTTTTTACCCACAAGGGGAAACCCCAGAACTGGGGAAGGAAAGGCCATCGATGGCCTCTCACTGTCTGTTTAGTAATCTAGTTGATACCTAACCTATGAGAATGACACCGTGACGTCTGTGTCATTTTGTTAAAATTGATCTGTTAACACTTTCCGCTGTACAGCTTTAGGCACTGGTATTTAAGCCTCTATGTCTTTACATACTTTTTACCTTTTCTGACTCAGAAAGCGTTGCGGCATTGATAAAATAGAGCAGTGTGACATTTATCCGTAGAGTCGGGGACTCCTCAGCACCGCTTTTAAAGGTCGATGTCCTCTTTTCTGGACAGATACCAATTCTCTTAGAGGCAGATGAGCCAAAATAGGAATAACAAGATGCCCCCCCCCCCCCGATACAGTGCCTTTCAAAGCTGTTCATACCCCCTGAACATTTCCAGATCTTGCTAAACTTAAGTATTTTGGGTCGTAATGAGCCATTAAACGTGTTGAAGGCATCCAGATGTCATCCTTCTAGGCCTTAAAATGGGGGAAACAAATGAGCTGCTCAAATACACATGAAACTCAAGAGTTTTGCTGTGACAGAAATCTGAACTAAAGGACCTAGAGATGCACCAGTCAGTCAGCCAGAGATTGGAATCAGCCAGTTTTCCCTTCAGCCACACATAAACGCATCGTGAAGTTTGCTAATGATTCTGTGATAATGTCTCTGCTTGATCACAAGGACTCTGGTCATGGCTGTGTGCTGAAGAGTTTTATTGGCTGGTGGGAGCGCTCATTTCTGAAGACCAATGTCTCAGAAACCAAAGAGATGGTAGTTGATTTTAGAAAGAAGCCTCCACTCTACCCTGCAGTCTTTACCTACGGACAGGCTGTTGAGGTTTTACAACATTGCCGATCCTTTGGTACAAGGACGGCTTTCGTTCCACCGTCTCTGCTGAAGAGAAGCATCTCCACAGCGTGATGCAGCCGCCGCCATGTTCTACCATAAACATGACGAGTTCAGAGCGTGCAAAGACAGCTTCCAGCCACTCGTAGCATTTTGAGCTGCGCATCTCTGTAGCTCCTCCAAAGCCATCTTGGCTATACGCTTTCTGCTTCTGGCGGGGATTTACCAGCGCTCCCTGATACTTCCAACGGGTCGGGGTGTTGGCTTTATGATCGAACCCCGCTTTATGATTGAGCAACAATTTCATCCCTGACTTGTTCTTCACGATGCCGTTTTAAATTAATGTTTGTTTTTAGGGCGGACTCAACATATATGCATATACCTGAAACATATTTTCCCCCTGCTTCACACGTATGCGCTTTGTCTTGGTCTAGCGTATAAAATCCCAGTAAAATGCGTTGTAATGTGCGGTTGTGATGTGACCAAATGTGATCAAGTTAAAGAGGTGTGAGGTACTTTAGGTTCCTTCTTTGTTCCTAATTACACTCTAATCTTTCTTTTTTTTTTTTTTTTTTTTGACAAACGACAAAGGGAAACGTGTCAAGCATTAATACTCATTGAAGAGTCATGCTGGCGGGGTGTCATACTATTTGAAATAAGCCGCTTTCAGGCCTCGTCCCAGAGGATGAGGCGGCCACGCTGAAAACTGCAGCCCGACTGCAGATGAGGTTCGCGGGGTGTCGCCGCTTTGATGGGAACCCGCGCGGAGCCTTCTGATTTGCTGCACCTCGTAGGTAAAGACAAGAAAAAAAGGGGGAAAAAAAGTGGCGGAGGATCCGAAGCAGAGGGGAAAATGGCCGAGAAGGAAAAGCCTCATAAGTTGCAGTGTGAAGAAGATTCTCTCCTGCATTGTTGCGCTGTCATCGACAAGAGCTTGACAATGTTATCTCCTCTCATCCCCCTTCCTCTCCGTCATCCCTCCGTTGCGTTTTCTATCAACCCATCTCTCAGGTGTGAGGCGACAAAAGATGCCAATCCAAGACCCTTGTAATTAATCTTTCTCGGTTGAAGGTGTAAGGGGGGGGGGGATAACGTACTACCTGTGTAAGAAAGTTGCCACTTTTGAGGATTTGGATTTGTATAGCTTAGGCACAGAGATAAGAGGCAAATTATATTTTCATCAGGGGCGATACAAAAGCGTCGCAGAGAAACACAAAAGCTCAGGAAAACGTGTGTGTGTGTGTGTGTGTGTGTGTGTGTGTGTGTGTGTGTGTGTGTGTGTGTGTGTGTGTGTGTGTGTGTGTGTGTGTGGAGCCGGGGCGGCGGGGGAGACGCATCGAGCTGCTGTCGCTTCAGTGTAATGCAGCTTAGCGTTTGATGGGCGCAATCAGAGGCTGTGATTTCTATAGAAGGGATTAATCCATTTACTCTCCGCTGGGGACAGGTCAGAGATAGCGCCTCTTTTCTTCCCGCGTATTGATCTGTCACATCTTTCTGCAGAGTCGGAGGAGGGACGACCTTCAATTCCTCGCCGCACGTCAACAGAGCCAGAGCTGTGACTTTATTTGATAATGAGACCATCACCTTGTTGGGCTGATCTTCATTCCCCGCAGAGCGGCTGATAGAAATCCAGTTCCAGTGATTTGCAGATGTTTAGTCTCCTTTGTGGATATTCGTTTCTTTGCGACCCCGCAGTCAATCATTTACAGTGGCCTGCAAGTTTCTGTTTTTGAGTTTTATTTGCCACATTTTGTCGCGTCACAACCACATGCTACACGTGTTACTGGGATTTCCTGTTATAGACCAACGCTGATTGTTTCGTATACATGTTATAAGGTCAGAGGCAAAGAAAAAACATGGAAGCAAAGCTGCTCTGGTCTGCATGCTAAGCACCGAGTATGGAGGAAAACCAACACTGAACCCATCCATCCCCCATAGTGGGACATGGTGGTGGCTGCATCATCCTGTGGGGATTTTTTTTTTTCTCCCCCGATTAAAAAGTATAGCACGCATTTGTATTTAGAGCCCTTTACTCCGACACACCTAATTGAACTCCTACGTGAGCGATTGCCGCCATAAAACATGTCCTCCATGTTGGGGCACCTACGTAGGAGCAGAGTTTGGATACTGAGTCAGTCTCTTTCACCGATTGCTCCGATCCAGAGCGGGAGGGGGCCCGAGGCGAGCGGCGGCCCAGTGCAGGAGCCGGGCGCCTGGCAAGCATCGCCGCTCAACCAGGGCGCCCAGAGGAAGGTGACCATGATGGGACAGCAGCAAGCGGGACCAGGTGGAACACCGCAGGCTAGCCGCGGGGGCTTTGGAGACGCACAGCAAAACAGGGTACGACAAGGAGGAGACCTCTCCGTGTCTCTGTCGTTTTTGTTCTAGGTCGCTAATGATCGTTTCACCTGAAATGTATTTATTAGCAGACGTGGGCTCCCGTTTCATGGCAACTCGCCGCCAAAATGTCTCCTGTAAGACCGCATTATGCCGGCGCTCTGTAGATGTAGCAGTCATGCAGCAGGACAGGCCAGGGTGCCGGGTTGGGGAGTACTGACAGGCTGAAAGCAGCAGAACAAGCACGGCTCCGCGGTTTCCCCTGGCCTCTCTGCACACATGTCACCACCAGGCTCTTGTCTCTGGCTCCACTCTCCAAGATGCTGACAGTGTAAGGCAGCCACCCCTACGCCTGCATGGCTGCTCTCACACACACACACACCCACCCTCATAACCATATTCCCTCCACCTCCTCTCTTATTGGTGCCTGCACCCCCTTCCTCCTCCTCCTCCTTCCTGCACCAGGGGAAACATACCTCTCTCAAACAAGATCATATGAAGATATGTCATGCCGCCTGGCATCATCTTCTGACGTTTGTGTTTGTGGAGAAATGTGACGAGTCAATCGTGTTTAAAAGTCTGAAAGGCACAGGAGGGAAAAAGGCGCGGCGTCTTTAAGCGTGCCGCTGTGTAAAGAAGCCGCTTCGCCTTTTCATCAACGTGCCTGCGAAGGAAGGAGATTCGGGTTTTTGTCTTATTTTCACACTCACCTGCTTGGTTTAGGTTGTGGTGTCGGGCCGGGGTCGAGGTAGAGGGACCGGTCAGATGGGCCGGGGTCATCCACTGCCCACCAGGCAGAGCCAGAGGGGCCCGGATAAAGCTCACTGCACCGTGTGCATCGAGGGCCTCTCCACGTCCACGACCGAGCTGCAGCTGAAGAACCTCCTCATGTCCATCGGCCCTGTGGAGGTAGGAGTCAAACCATCCCCTCCTTGAGAAATGTCTTCTTCTCTTTTTTTTTTTTTTTTTTTTATACATATTTTGAATGGTTTTGCCTTTTTTTTTTTTTTTTTTTTCACCCACAAACTTCGGTTATAAAAATTGGGGTTTTATTTGATCGTTTTAAAAAACGTAGTTTTGCACTTCATAAATCTGGCCTTGATGGAGGAGAAGCTATAAGAAAGCATTTGTTAGAGGGAAAAAAAGGCTTGGAAGAAGATCGCAATCATGTGGAAGTTGACAAACCTGTTGGCGTACAACCACGTGACAGAACCCCCCCCCCCCCCCATGGGGAAACATGGTGGGGGCAGCATCATGCTGTGGGAAAGCTTGGCTTTAGCAAGGAAAGGGAAGCTAATCCGAGCTAAATGCAGGATGGAAAGTGTTTCTGATCAAAACATCCATGTTTTAGACTGGCTCAGACCGGGGGTGGCCGGTTAATCCGTATTAGATCCTGCAGGACAGGATTGTGTTGATGATCTGCCAAAGCAGAGATCTGTAGAACACATTCTGCGTGTTTTGATGCTCTTTCTCCTTTACAACATCCTGCACTTGTCTAACGACATGCCGGTGTGAATGCTGGGCGCCTTGTTTGCTCGGTAAACCGACTGGAATATAATCTAATACAGATTATGTGATGAGAAACACTGCAATACTAATATTAATGATAGCAATGATTAGTGATAATATCTGTGTTTATAAACATGATAAATCTGCTGAATGCTCATACTGTTGCACGTTTATATAGAAAGAGTGCACTTTACCCGAGAGCCTTTGCCAATCTTCATCTTTCAAGTTTTTCTACCTTTTCTAAATGGTTCATTTTTAAGTATGTATTTATGAGTTTTCAGCTTTGCTTGTCATACATTGGTCAAAATGATGCAAATGGATCTTTTCAGAATTGTTCTTTGGTCGTTTATACTAAATTAAGAGCTTTTTTTATTTATTTGCACAAACACCCAACAGAGAAACAGCAGCAGGAGTTGCAGATTGGTGTTCCCACAAATAATCCGTCCAATCTGGCTGAGCTTGAGTTATTTTGCAAAAAAAAAACAAATGTCGGCAAGAACTTTACTTTCTCAGATTTCTATTTAAAAAAAATGTCTTTATCGTTTTGCTCTACTGTATGTTGGCCTGTTATATAGTATTCCAATGAAAGGATGATCGTATGTGGTTGTAACACATGAAAAAGTTCAAAGAGCCTGAAATTCATCCCTCCAGCAGTGCAAAAATAAAGGTAATTTTTTACGTGATCTCATAGCGCCCTCTGTTGGCATGATGTAGAAGTCTGTGAGTAAGCGACTCCAGCTTGCCCCACCCGCCCCCCACAGCCTCCTGTGCACCAGACAAGCATCTCACTCTATTCAGCTCGTCCTTTCCTTTTCTGTCTCCTGCAGATGTTTAAAATGATGCCCCAGCAGAGAAAAGCCATTGCCAAGTTTTCCAGCCCCCAGCACGCGGCGAGTTTCCAAATGAGCTTCCATAGGTAATCGATACGCGCCTTCCTTTCATCTCTGTTCGCACAATTAAACGGCCGCAGGTATCGACAGAGCCTCGCGTTTTGACCGCCGTACAGTGTCTCGTATGTATCTCGCCAGCCAGTGGTTCAAACAATATTATCGCCGTTGCTACACAGGCACATGATTGATTTGTCCCACATTGACGTGTCGCTGATTGATGGATGAGGAGCACAACAGACCGCCCCCTCCCTCCCGAGAGCCTCTCTGTCCTGCTGTCCTGGGAGTCTCTCGTGCATGGCTCTGCTCTACACCGGCATCGTCTCACTCGTCGTCTCCTCGCAGATTCCGTCACCCGCCTCCCTCCGGCGTGGACAAGTGAACACAAAGACACTAGCTGTGTGCATGCATGTGTTTTGACTTTGCCTGCTTGAGTGGCTGTAGTTGTAAAATAGCTTTTTTTTGAAGAGACACTAAACGCTGAATCCTCCCTCTGATGTTGGTGACATTTCTTTTTTCCGCATTTTAAAAAGGACGCTGGTAAAATCCATCATGGGATAATGGTTGCCTCCCTCCTCATTTAGTTGTTTATGGTAAACCCAAAAGGACAGTCGATTTGCTGTTCACTTTTGACCACTTCATAGAGTCCTTATTTTCTGCTCAATTTCATGCAGGGAGAAGTTGGAGCAGAGTTTTTGGTGTCTTTCTAACCGCCTTCTCTCTAGGTGGCAGTATTTTATCTCAATGTTTTGTTGGTTTCAGGATAAGCCTGCTCTCTGGTTGTTGTTTTTTTCTGGGGGGGGGGATCAATGGCGCCATCTAGTGGGGATTTGGCATGCAGGCCGAGAAAGAGGGCCTGGATGGGCAGATTGGATAGAGGTTGTCACAGAGTTTACATTTCTGAATACCAGGCACTTTGTGGAGCTTGTAAATGCTGACTTGGCTTTTCGGTTCTCCTCAGAGTTCTGGATTTGAGGTTGAAATAATTTGTTTGGTCATTTTCTATCTATTTTTAGTTTGAAGATAAGTTGGCCTTTTAGCTGTTGACTGGAACGCAAATCTTATTTTGTTGACATGCGGTTTGGTTGTTTGTCAGATTATGTGCTTGGTGAAATTAAAGGGTTCAGGGCTGTGCCAAAAATAGATAATTATTTTTACTATTATTATTATTATTTATATTATTAAAGCAGCTTGATGTCCTACAGTTGGCCAGTACCATATTTAGAAGATTATTCAGATGCATTTCTTGTGTTAAAGCCAGAGAACGGTTTTAATAGTTTGGAAGTGATCTGGTAGGTCGGTGCCGTACAACTGAGCAGGTTGTCTCTGCCTGCTTTTAGTCAGGAGAGAAGTGAAAGAAACTTAATAGCAAACCTTCTTTAAATTGAACGGCCCGTAACATAACCCCAAAACACTCGTCTGAACACACTGAAGTAGGAGTTCAGCTAAAACCGTTTGAGAAATGAACCCATATTTCTCCACTGCTTCTTATATCACTTTATATTTTCCAACGCTTTTCTGTGTTTTTATGAAGTTATGACTTAAATCAGTGAAAGCGGAAAATTCTCATCGTTTTCTGTAACGTTTCAGTCGACTCAAGGAGAACGGATTTTTCGCCTAGGCTCATCCCATCCCCCTCCTCTTTTTCCCTCCACTACACTTTTCTTTTCATGTATTCCACAAAAAATGGCTCCAACATTGTTTATTGGTGAAGTAAACGTACAGATCAAATAATAGTAAATGTTGAGGGGGCAACCATTATATGTGTAGCGGTCATGTATGTAAGTAGACCAGACGTGTCACTCATTAGTTATCCTTTTGGCTATTCCTTTTCTTTTTTCCTTTCCCTTTGTTTAGTCATGTTGTAACAAGAGAGTTTTTTATATGTAAAGGCTAAGATGATTTGTCCAGAGACCCTTTTTTTTTCTTTTTCTGTTTTTTTTTTTTTTACAAGCGTTGTGTTTCTATTCTAGAGTCGGATTGAGAAACGACTACTGGACCACGTTTCTGTTTATGAGTAGAACAATAACAAAAAAAAAAAAAAGGTTTCAAGGAAAACAAGAAAAATGCTAATAAAAAAATGGCCAATATACCGTAAACATGCTGGTATGTGAAGCCGGTCAAACTTTAGCTCAAAGACGTGTGCTTGGTTATGTGTGATGTTCCTGTGTCTCTAGACCGACGTCTCTTTATGTGTGTGCCACGTTTTAATCTTTTGTACTTCACAGAAGCTGTAAGTTTGTGGGTATTCGCCACCGTACCGTACATATTTATGGAAGCATTTGCTACTTCAGTATTAAACTATTTTTTAAAAAACATAATTTTTTTTTTTTTAGGTTTAAAATATTTAAAAAGAAATCCTACCTCCATTGCTACGCTTTTTGCACTGAATTTGTCAGCGATTTTTACCGTGGTGACATCCTGATGTGCAGCCTCCTAAATGCTACCTGATTTCACTTGGATATAATTGGGATAGAACTAAGAACTGAAGAAAAATTGGTTTTAAATGGTCTTAAATTCAAAGGAGTATCTTGGATATTTGGATAAAACCTGATCTCTGCTGCTTGTCTGGATGACATCCCAGATTAAGATCCGTAATTTTGTTTCTTAATCTACAATCTTAATGTTTACAAGTTCTTGTTCACATCTGACCGTTATGCAACACCTTTAGTGGTGTTTTCTTTCTTACTGGGGTTTAAATGAAAGAAACGACAAGTTACTAGACTCAGATTTCTATTAGCAGCTGAAGACATGAAGCCAAATGTTCCTTAAAATCCTTCTTGTAAACAAGAGGTTTCGCATTTAAGTTATATTTTGTGTCTTAACTCACGTTTAACATGTTTTATTCGATTTAAGAGGCTTTCCTCCACCTGTGTGTCGTATTTCCTGTGTATTTATGTTGTGGATTTTACTTCAGGTTTTAATCAATCCTATGGATTTGGAACAAGTATCAGCAATGCTGCTCGCCGTGACAATATTATGAGACGTCATGTCTTTATAATGCCAGACACAGATTCATATTGAATCTTTCTTTGTATTTTACATTGAAGAATTACTTGCAGAAAAAACTGTGAACACTTGGATTTGAGGTAATTTTGCATATAAGCAAAATATTGCAGCGAGCTGTTTAACTAGCAGCAACTTCTATATCAAATGATGTCATGTGGTTACAGTAGACTTGATGTGTTTTGTTTTTTTCCATTTTTTTTTAAATTTTTTCTTAAGACTATGTCCTTATTTATGCCTGCATTGGTCAAAATTGTTGCAGAGCTGGATGCTCAGAACCACTAATTTATTATCGTCTTGTTTTTTTTAATCAGGCCCCAGGATTCAGATGTTCCAAAGGGCTGCTGTAATATTAATATCGTCCCTTTTTTTTTTTTCAGATCAATCCCACCTCGTAAAAACGCTGCAGTACAGTTGTTGGTGTGCTTTAACCTGAGAGACCATACCAAAGGCTTAGCATGTGGGGAAATGTCTTTAACCTTGCTAGTTCAGCACTTTTGTATTTATGGGACTGTGTAATTGCGTTGCACTGATCACAGTTTTGCTGCTGGTTTCTAATCCTCGGTTTTTGTACAATGTTGTTTTTAGACTTCTGGTTTATAAGAGAAAATCAGTCAAAATACCTTTCTTCCTGTTGTGTGCAAACACTATTTATAGTAGGAACAGTGGCAGCATCGCACTGCTGTAAAGCACAACATTACTTTTTTAAACACGTAGCACCTTATATTCGTCATTAGCATGGTTAGCATCACAGAGCAGCGGCATTTGTGTGTATTCGCTTGGGAGTGCTGTTTCCTACTCTCACCTTCGATTAGCAAAGCGCCATCATTTCCAAATTCAGCTCACTCCTTGACAGCCAGAACTTGAAAACTTAAAAGAATGAAATAGAGCAACCTTACTGCGCTTTGATAAGCCTTCCTGTTATCTGCTGAAAGTTCTGCTCTTTCTCGCTGTCCTGCAGCCTGAGTGAAGCTCAGGCATGTCTTTAACATGCTGTAAAAAATACTTTCCCTTTAAAAATCTGCTTACATTTGTGTGCTTTCTCTGCCTTCAGTTTTAAACATCTCACTGATGCCGAAAAATGCTAGAGCTTTGTCTTCCTCTCTTAGTAACAACTTCAACACCAAAAAGGGTTGTTGCAGCTAATCTGATTTTTACTCTTTTGGGAAAAAAGATGGGTTCTTGAGTTTCCGTTTTAATACCTAGACGTGTGTTAAGATTATTTGTGGACTTTAATATTTCTGTGTGATGCCAAAACATAAAAAAATCAGAGTAAGATCAGATTGATGGTTTGTTAGTTTTTTATTATTATTTATGTATTTATTTTCTGTTGGGGGAAATTGCATGAAAAACCTAAAAATCCCCTTGATCCATGTTTTTCAGGGGCAAGTTTGGGCCACTGATCCAGTTCCTTCCTTACATTCAGGGGTGTGTTTTCTTAGAATAAACTCGGTTGATTTAATTACCAATTTTATTTATTTTATTAAAAAAGTACAACAAATTGCCAAATTCTCCTCCATGCTGCTAAAACTAGTAGCATATTCTGAGGATTTTTCTTTGCTCCCATCTAGATCTTTTTTTTTTTTTTTTTTTTTTTTGTGTATTCAGAAGAAAAGTACCTGCGGTATGGCTAACCTTTGGTATGGTCCACATCTTGTGCTGCTGTTTTAGTCACAACAGCTAATCATTTTTGCATCAAATACTGTTGCGTAATGCCTGGAATAAACCCATACATTTTATCTTCAACAGAATCCTCCCGATAGGACCTTTTCGGCGGATCTGAGACGCAGCTACGTCACATTTCTTCTGTTTCACACGCTTAACACTCGAGGTTTTCTTTCAGCTTCGCAGCCTCCGGTCTTATAACGAAGATTTAAGGCTGACCTTTTCCTCCTGAACCACTGCGGCTGATCTTCTGTTACAGCGTCTTCTTTCCTTTTACTCTTCTTCCTGCTTACCGTGTACAAACTTGACCATTTCTCATGTTTCCTTAAACACCCCTTTTGTTGAGTCAGTTGCAGCAGTGTGGCCCGCCTGGATAACCATTGTTTGTTAGCCCAGTGGACGGAGGTTTCCACTTATGTGACGACTTCTGGGCTCGCAGAGCCGACGCGTTACTCTAAAGCGAGCCGCTTTATGGCTTTCTCTGCACCGTCCTACGAGCTTCTTGACAATCACTGTTGGTCAAACTCTTTAAAGGAAACTTCGATGGACTCCTGATGTCGAACTTTATGTTGCACCAAACAGTGATTAAAGAAATCCACCATGTGGGAGTTTTAATGGAAAATGTTGACAAAGCATCATGTTGTGTTTACATCCATGACTCATGTTTCAAATGTGAAATGACCATGATTGTCTGAAATGATTATTCCCTTTGTTGCTGATGCTGTAAATGTGAAATATCTTCTACAGTGATGTACATTCGAACTGGTGAAATGTTCCTATGAAGTTGTGAAGTGATTTGTAATATTGGACAGCAAAGGTGGAAAATAAACTACTTGATGCCAACAGCAGACGTGTGTTATTGACTTACTGGGAGGAGATGCTTTTCTGGCTTATTAGGAAAAAGGTTTTATTTTTGCTTGTAGGTTTTAGAAACCTTTTTTTTGTGTTTTTGACTGACTTAGATTTTTTTTAATTTGAGGAAATTAATGAACAGACTTGAAGCATTTTTACTTATAATATTCAGCTTCAGCTACACCTTAACAGACTGGAAAAAACACAGGCCTTTCTCTAGAGCCTTTAATCTCTTCTATCTGCCTTTTTGTCTACAGTTTCCACTCTATTTTTTTTTAAGATTTACTCTTTACAGTAGGCATGATCTGGTTCTATGGGGTAAGATAACTGTCAATAAAAACATTTGCGTAGGTTTCTAAATTTGTAAATGTAAGTCAAAAAACATGATAAATGTAACATTTGTATTTGTTCCTTGTCAACTCACATGCGTGTAAAATCAGATGTTTCATCTGAATACAAGTTTAAAAGTTACGAATACAAGTTATATCTTTGGAACAATACAACTACAAATCACAAATTTATGAGTACAAATCTACAATGCCTGATAAAACTGTTGCACTCCTTACCAGTTGGTGGCAGTAATGACATGTGACATCAGATGTTTTATCTATAAGAAAATACAAGTTCTGTTTTTTTTTCATCTTCGTCGTCATTTTCTCTTTTAGTGGTGGTTGGTGAACAACTTCAGGTCCAGTACCACCTCCAATTAAAAGCTGTGTAACAGCTTCATCAGGGGTTGTAGATTTGTACTCGTAAATTTGTGATTTGTACTTGTATGTATTGTTGCAAAGTGGTAACTTGTATTTGCAACTTCTAAACTTGTATTCTCGCCGATGAAACATCTGATGTCACATGTATGAGTTGAAGAACAAATACAAATCTTAAATGGAAACACGTTTGACTTATTTCACAAATTCACACAGCTATGCATGCATTTTTATTGACAGTTATCTTACCCCATAGTGTCCCATTAGTTAACACTACTGAGGTTTAAACAGAGTGCTGCCACGTTTTCTCCAGTTGCATGATAAAGCCGAAACTCCACCTGCTGCACATGTGGCTGCGCACTGCTGGTCAGATAGCTGAAAGAGGACTAAATGGATTGTTTGCATTTTCTGGTCATAAGGACCACTCAAAAAGCCTTGCACCAGAGTGACAGTCGCCATATCGCTCCAGGGGTTTAGTTCCTCGCCAAGGAGCCCGTTGGCATGTGGCAGCGAAAAGAGGAAGAGAGGAGGAAGTGCACCATTAATTTTCTGACTGCAAGGTGACTGCACTTCCCATTGTGCAACAGATTACAATGATTCTCATTTTTACTTGGACTTTAGAAAGAATTCTGGTCAAGAATATAACAAAGGTGTGAATAGCAAAAGAATTTCTCTGATCACTTTTATTAAACTTCAGTAGGTAAGGTGGTTTAAACAAAGGCAAATAATCACTGATGTACATTGTTGTTTTGAGTCTTTGTGTTAATATTGCAATACCGTGATTTATTTTTTTTTTTGTGAGAACCTCATACCGGCCTACCCCAAAGGAAATCAGCATGGGTATTACTCTGAATACTACTAGCATCTGTATGTGGGCCTTCAGCTGCAACCTGGCAGGCCGGAGGTTCCTGTAGAGGACAGTGACGGGAGCTGAAAAGGCCACTTTTAAGTAGTTTTGCATTTAACCAGGGTTAGTGTCACTACTGGTAGCATGAGAACGCCACATCAATAAGTGCCATTGCCTTGAGGTTTGCTGTCTCCCAGTACAGTCGTAAGAGCATGGAGATTCCAGGACACATCTTTTTACTCTGGATGAGCTGGATAGAGCTGTCGGAGATCCTTGACCCATCAGCAGGACCCACATCTGCTCCTTTGTACAAGGATGATGTTGCGTTCAATTTGCAGTTGGAACTCGGAAATCTCGGCTTCCGATCGGAAAAATCAACTAACGGTAGTTGAACTTACCACCTTAAACATGTTTATTTTACAGACACAGTTGTAAGAGTTTGTTGGAAAAAAATGCTACACACAAAGGCTCCAACTCTGAACCAAACAAATTAAAAGTGGTGTTTGCATGTGGAAAATATAGCTTTAATTGCATTCATAAGAGGTACTACAAACTAGACAACAGCTTTCCGTCGTCATATTGAAATCCTAACCTTTTGTTTTCATTTTGGAATCCCGACTTCTCCAACTGTATTAACCGGAACGCTTTTTACTCGGGTTTACCTCATTCCCAGCTCCTATTTTCGATTTCTGAGGCAAATGGAATGCAACATGAGTACAGCCAGGACCCTACAAAGTATTATTAGAAAGACTATTAGAAACAAACTTCTTGAGGGAGGCCCAATGTCCTCTACTAGGTCCTCTGCCCACTGACTGGTATTGACCAGAATTGGCAGATTCATCACTGTGCCCGGTTCTTTTCACAGATGAGAGCAGGTTCACTCAGCTCTTGTGACAGACACGAAAGGGTCTGGAGAAGCTGTAGTGAACTTTATGCTATCTGCAACATTGTTCAGCATGTCTGGTGGTGGGTCAGTGTTGGTCTGGGGAGGCTGATCCATGGAGGGACGTACAGACCTGTACAGGATAAACAATGGTCCCCTGACTGCTGTTGGGTATCGGGATGAAATCCTTAGATCCATTGTTAGACCCTTTGCTGGTGTAGTGGGTCCTGGGTTCCTCGTTGTGCACAATAATGGCCGGCCTCATGTGGCAAGAGTATGCAGGCAGAGCAGTGGGGCCCGAGGGGCCATTTGCAGCCTTTGGACTGGTTTTGTATGGCCCTTAACTGCAATTAAAGATTGATTTGGCCCTCCGGCACAAGTGGTTTGATGCAGATGAAGACTTTTTTCCCCCCCTTTTAAAACGGGCCAAATTATTACAGCCAACTTAAAATCGAAATGACAACACAAAGTAGTATATGTCTTTTAATAACCAAACTTTTTTTTTACATAGGACCTCATCTATCTAATGGCTTTTATTCAAATGCAAAGAACCTGCATTAGATTAGGACATTCCATCCATCTTCTTACTCACTTTATCCCTATCTCCAGCATTTCAATGGGCAAGAGGTGGGGTTCACCCTGGACAGGTCACCAGTCTGTCACAGGGCAACACAAACAACCATTCACCTAAGGAGAATTTAGAGACCAATTAACCTAACAGTCATGTTTTTGGACTGTGGGAGGAAGCCAGAGTACCTGGGGAGAACCCATGCATGCACAGGGAGAACATGCAAACTCCATGCAGAAAGACCCAGGGTTGGACTTGAACCCAGAACCTTCTTGCTGTAAGGCAGCAGCGCTACCCACTGCACCACCTAGATTAGGCTATTATTTATTAAAATTGGCTAAATACAGGAAGCCTTTTTCAAAGAAAGACTTGCCCAAATCCTGTTTTTATTGCTGAAAATAGACAAATCTTTCTTCAATATTTTTTCAATCGAGCCCAAAAGAATTCGCAGATTGAATGACCCTCTTTTAATGAGGCAAATGTGCAAAACCAGTTTTTTAAGTATAGGGCACAGTGATTTACACATCACTTTTCTACAGAAAGAGGAAAAATTATTCTGTTTTTCTACAGAGAAATTAAATAATTAAAAATATTACATGCTCCTATTTTATGGACAAAGTGAAATACTTTGGGGTGATTTTACTTGGTTTTTTAAAGCCCACCAGACTGTCAAGCACTGTGATGACCTGGTCCGCATTTGGGGGGGTAAACCCAAGTCGTTCAAACAAGTATCATTATGTGTGCAATATGCTGTTCTAATATGTATCATTTTGGAGCTGCATTCATAGCAAACCGCCAATCAACTACATCCCAGGAAGGTATGTGTCCAGAACCACCTCTGACCTACAGAAATGACATCACTAAACTACTATCGCCTTCTTTCCCTTTGACAAACTCCATTATGTTGTGACGTTTAAGAATATTAAACTTGTTTCTGGACCAAAAGCAAACACCAATGGGTTCGGAAGTTGCCCATCAGCTGTCCTTATGTATAACGATGATTAGTTGAACTCTAAACTGTTATGCAATAAGAAATTTGTACAATAAAAGGCAAGGCCTCTAAAACCTCAACTCCATTAGTGTAAGGCTTGGAAACCTTATGTCGTTTAGTCAACATAGCTTTATTTGTGTGTGAAAAATAAAAAAAAAGGTGAGAATTTCAAAGAAAACACATTGACGTTCAGTTTTTCTGTTTCTTGAGATTATCTCAGAAATGGTTTCTGACCAGCTTGTCCTGAAGTTTTCAGCCTTCTTCTGTCTCATTATGGTAAAAGTACCCAACCGTCATCTCCTTTAGGCTCCCCCTGATTCATCGCCCCTCCGCCGCCTCAGAACAGCCAAGGGCCGAACAGGGCCCACGCCGGCCATCTGCAGGCCTTCCCTCTTGGAAACTGGGAGTTTTGTTTTCCAGCAACGCCAGAGTCTTCGTGTTTGCGAATGTCAACATTTGTTAAAGCGGCCGTTGAGCCCCGGCAGACTGAGGGCCCCCGGGGGGATTAGAGGAGCCTCTGTTTACCTGCTCTGAGGAATGCTGCCCTACGCGGACGCCTTTGTATCTGACAGGGACCCAAGGTCACAGCGCCGGCAGAGATGGGCGGCTCGGTCCCCTCCCTGAGGTTTCCACCTCGCAATATCAACAGCGCAACACAATATGGGAGACGAAGGTGGAATTCCTGCTCGTGTTGCAACAGTGCTCAGAAACCCAGGTTCACCGGCCCTTTTTACCTTTGAAAACCCACTGATGGATGACTTTGTATCAGTTTTTCAATCTGTTTGGTTAAAACTTCCTAATCCCCGTTATGTGTTTTGGTCTTCGTATGTTTCAAGACTCTATTCTGGATTGTTTGTGGAAACGCACCGGTCTAGTCCTTTATTTATTTTAATCACACACGTCTCGCTTCTTAATCTCCACCCTCACACAGGCCGACTGAATGCATAGGCAAAAGGTCAAATAATCAAAATCTTGAGCTTCTTTTGCTGTACAATGTTTATCATTGACATGTTGGACATCAGTCTGGGTCTAGTTCATTTTAACTGGATTTGCCAAAGTAGTTAGATTTGTTTACCTTGTCTTGTGGAAATAAATTTAAAATTACAAGACTCGTCTGGCTAAACCTTTTTACAGCACGTTGCTTTATTTCTCAAAAAAATTAACATTCGTTTGGCCAAGACAGATAAACTACAGATATGCTGAATGCTGGGAGAAATTGAGTATTATTCCACATGAATGTCTGGGAGTCCACTCAGTTACCACTGTCGTTACGACATGACAGAGCTGATGAGTGTCTGCAGCTGCATTGTGGCTGACAAGAGGAGCCCTGCAGCAGATAGCGAGGGGAGCACAGAGGGTCTCCAACCTTGATTCGTTTCAGACAGAAAGAGGGCGCTAAAGATGGTCAGAGACCCCTCTGACCCTCTCCCTGAACCTTTTCTGCTTGCTGCCACGAGGCAAAGGATACAGCAACATCAGAGGCAGAACCACCAGACTGCTACACAGTTTTCAGTCTCTTAAAATGATGCACTTAATACTTTTTTTCTTTTTTACGATAATCTGTTGAACGATCCCCAAGAAAGGTTGGTATTTTCTTGTAAAGGGACAATGAATTGATTGAAATTGAAGTATGTAAAAAAAAAAGACTTTGTAAATAATTCATTTCCATGATCCATCCATCCATGCATCCTTCCCAAGACCAGGTCGCAGAGCTAATGGGTCCAGGAGGGAAACCCTAATCCCCTTAGGAGGCACCCTAATCAGAAGCCGGAACCACCGGAACTCTCTTTTTGGTGGGTGGGTCCAGCAACCCTCGCAGAGAAAGACCCTGTTTGCTGCTTGCATCCAGGATCTGGTTCTTTTGGTGAAGATCTATGCCTTGCGTTCAACAGGGAGGGTCAGAAGATAGCAGCAGCTGATAAATTTGCAACGTCACTCTTGGCTCAGCTCTTTCTTCACTATGTCGATGAAAAGAACGGGATTTCTGCCTTTGGCTCGGGGAATCTGTCCTGATCAAGCAGAGCAGTTCAAGAAGCATCTTGTTCATGAGTGATGGCAGGATGGACTGGGGTCTCCTCCACAGCAATGCAAGTGTTGCTGTGGTCCGTCTCGGAGAAGAAAGAGCTGATGGGGGAGTAGATCTCCTGATTTACTACTCTTTCTCTGTTCTGACCTTCATCTAAGATCATCGGGAAAGGATGGACCAAGACAAGAGACCCTGGACTCAAGCAGCTGGAACAATCTTCCATGACAAGGTGGAGGGACTCAGGCTTGGAAGCCCGGAGAAGAGCTATTGCTCCACCACATTGAAGAAATTTGTATTTTAGGTTGTCTGGTCCGGATCCTCCCTGGATGCCTCCCTTTGGAGGTTTTGCTTAGGTACCCAACTGGGGGGAAACCCAGAACCGACCGAATGGACTATACTTCCCTTCTAGCCTACAGACAGTAGGCACACACCACAGCGAGCTGATTTCTACCGATAAAGTCCCGATGCATCTATTTATCTGCAGCTCCGTGCTGCCGTCAGCCGTGTAGAAGGTGCCGAGGTACCGACGACTCCTCAGCGTGAGGCAGAGGCCCACAGACCTGGAGGAAGTAGTCCACCGTTTTTTTCTTTTCCAGTCTCATGCTTAGAGAAGATGACATTCAAGCAACAAGAATGAATTGCGTTAAGAGACCTAAACTCAGATCATTTCGGTCATGCAAATGTGTCCAGATAAAGCAGCTAGGTCTGTGCCGACTTCTTTCTTATCCCCTTTGGACTAATTCAAGTCACTTTCCAAACAGCAGTACCCCTGTTCAACCACACGGTGTCACCATTGCACCGACCAAGAATCTCCAAGCGACGGCAAGAGACAGCGCTGTATTCAAATGTAGGCAATTACCCCCCCCCCCCCCAAAAAAAAAAAAAAAAAAAAAAAAAGGAAAACGACTCTCCGCTAAGCGCTGAACGCGCACTATAAATCTGTACGAATTATAGCGGATTACAGAGATTTGCTCCAAGTGAGGCTGTGATTTGGGGGACTATATGCGTTTCCCGCAGCCCGTTTGACCCGAAGCAGCCCGGCTCCGGTGGCACAACAAACACGCTCCTGTTTCATTTGTATGCACGTTTGGGAACTTATTTGCAGAGGGCAGAGCTCGTTAAATTTGACATGGGCTCTCAAAATTTCACAAGCATGCAAAAGGAACTTCAAAGCGCAATATTCGGCTTTCTTTCTTTCTTTTTTGTTCTTGAGAGCGCTGCGCCAAATAAAGCAGCGCATGAAGACGTCTCTCCAAACAGGCCGAGATAACCCAATTAACCTGCAAACCGACTGGTTCTTGTTCATTATTGCCACCCAGTTTGCATGAAAAAGGCAAAATATAAGAAGTAAAGCGGATTTTTTTTTTTACCAGTTTCGAAAAAAATGTGGAGCTTTCTCGCACCCCCGTTGTTGCTCATTTAGACAAAGACAACTGCAAGTTTGAAGATTTGCTTTATCTCATTTCGTAATAAACATATAAATAATAAACTCTAGACATTTTTTTGACACATCGCCCTGTTATGAAAGTTAACTGGTATGGTAGAGACTATCCAGACATGTGCATCTGCCGCAGGTCATTTTCTATATATAGAAAACTATGTCCCTATTACAAAATATGAAAAGGAAAAAATAATAATAACATTTTAGTACATTTACAGGAGTTACTTATTAATTTATTTAACGAAGCTGTTTCAGTACTACTTTAACTGTCACTGAACTGTCAAAATCTGCATTTTTTTCCATTGACATTTTCTTTTCATCTGAAGAAAAAAAAATAAACTAACACACGCACACAAAAAAGCAGAAAATGCAGACATGACATCAAAAATTATAAAAGAAAAACAAATAGCAGTACAAGATTTCCAATACTTTCCAAGCTACTGTATTTTTTTTTAAATTAAAATATATTCTCATATCTTACACTATTTCAAAAAACGAAATGTGATTCGGCAGCAAATCTAATTTACATTTCTGTGTATAAAAATATAATTTATGGAACCCCGCGAAGTTTGTTCTGTACCCCCAAAATATAACAGTCAGTCGCACATGTGTAGTGATCTTCTTCTCTGACCAGTTTTATTATTATTATTTTTTGTCTCTTTTTTTGTTGTTTTCCTCCTTTTTTTGTTTTTTTTTTTTTTTTTTTTTTTTTTGCAGTTGCGATATACAAAAATAGATTATGCACAATTTGCTGCTCGCATCGTTTCACAATCCATTCCTGTGACAGCAGCAGCAGAGTTCACATGAGAATAAATTATTCAAAGAGGATTTTTTTAAGGCTCCGTTCATTCTTTGAAAGGGGACGCATCTTGGAAAAGTCACTGAAATAAATATCCCAACTTCGCTGGGGCCTCTGTCGTCTCTTTGTTCGTTTTTTTTTCTCTCTCTCTCTCTCTCTCTCTCTCTTTCTCTCTTTTTTCTTTTAAGATCATTATTATTATTTAATATGTCATTCTACTAGATAGTTCGAGGGTCCTACTTGAGTCTGGTTCTGTTCCTGCGGGTTGGGGGGGGGGGGGGGGGGGGGAGTTTTCAGCTTGGGTATGCTGACATCCCCAGTGGGTGCATCGAGTGGTCGTCCAAGAGCCACGTCCCCAGCTGGTACAGCAGTTTGGAGTACCAGTGCACCCCCTCGCTGTGCGGGCTGACCCGAGGCCCGGAGCTGAACAGCGACGTGGACACCCAGTGGGCGATCCGCACGGGCGCCAGGGCCCAGTGCGCCAGCTGGTGGTCCTCGATCACCGCGTAACAAGACGCCAGGACCTGGTCCACCACCACGGTCCCCTGCGCCGTCACGGGCGCGAAGGAGCCCTGGTGCTGCTGCGTGTAAATCCGTTTCACGCTCACGGCCACGAGCGGACGCGGCTCCCCGTCGTAGACGAACACCTTGTGTCCGGGTCGCACGTCGCCGGCGAACACCGCCGAGCGCGTGGAGTTGTCGCGGCTGACGAAGAGGAGGTGGGCGGCGGTGAGGGTGATCTTCTGGCCCGCCTCGGTCTCGATCACGTAGAAGGTCCTCCTGGTGGCGGAGTCTCGGTCTAGGAACATGATGAAGTCGGTGTAGACCGGGTTCCCGTCGCCGTCCGCCGCCAGGACCTTGTCGCCCGTCCGGAGGTCTTTGACCGCCTTCTTGCTGCCGTCCAGCAGGGTGACAGTGGAGGAGCCCGGGAAGCAGCCGCCCGACTTGGCTGCCACTGAGTTTTCTGTTGGAATAAAAGTTTATGTTAAAGTTTGACCAAAGACAATAAAAAATAAATGTTCTTAATCTCTCATTTGTTTTATGCCCCGTTTGCGCCTTCATGCCAGATGCAAACCCGCTTTTCCTTAAATCTGACAGATTGTGTGAAACCAGGAAACTTACAGTAACTTTACTGTACAAAACAAAAACACTTTCTTCCCAATTGTTTTCAGCCTCTGCACATCCTGCTGGATCCATACAGGCATTTTGCCTGTTTAGGCTGTGTCCTTTCGTTTGCTCTGTGCCAGATGTGTTTGAGTTTGACCTGAAACGTGAATTGTTCTACAAAATTAGAAACCTTTAAGTCGTATTGTTGCCACCATCATTAAAAAAAACACTGAAGGAGGCCTTTCTCTTAATGTTTCTCAGCTTTCAAGCTCTTTCTTGGGCCCATACCTGTTCTGCATATAGATGCTGCCACCGGCTTCTTCATGCAAAATACATCTTAGACTAAACCTGATTCCCCCCCCCCCATATAACTCATTCAATAACCACAATTTAGTTCTTCTGCATGCGTTTTACATGTACGCTCCCTTTTGGCTCTTGCATGCTAGACGTGTATTGTCTTGGAATAAAAGCTGAAAGTTTTTATGATATTAGAAAACTTGAAGCAATGATACGGCCAGCCTTCACATGTCTTGTGTCTCCTTTGAGCCAGATGTGTATTGGCCCGAAACGTGACATTGTTTGAGATATTTGAAAACCCGGTCGTGTAAATAGTCGTCATTCAAAGCCACTAATTCCTCTTGAATTTAAGTCAGCCTTCACACGTCTTGGTGTTCCTCTATGCATTTTGCGTATTGATGCCCCGCAGGCTCCTTGATGCTAGATGTGTATTAGCTTGGCCTGTAAAAACCTAAAAGTCTGGGCTCATCTACCCTTAATTAAAAAAAAGGGGGGGGGGGGAGCCCAATAAAGAACACGGCATTGTTATTCTAAATCAGCTTGGTGGACGGAGCTGCTCTCTGTGAAGAACACTCACGCCTTTCCCAGCTTCTCTCCCCATATTTACTCAGGTGCAGAAACCTCCATGTGACAATTCACACAAATAGGCGACTCACAACTACTATTTACCCAGTGGAGCCACTTTTCCAAGCCTCTCGAGTTGTAGATTTGAATTTAAATGAGTGGCCCCGGACTCTTAAATGCTTGCTGTTGTGCAACATCAATGCGCGCCCCCTCCGCCACCACCCTGTCCACCACCTCTCCTTGCTTTGTTGTCAGTCTTGATGACAATAATTTTGGCCTTGGTTGGAGCTCTTCGCATACCAGTTTCAAGGATCACGCAGAAAAAAAGAAAGAAAAAAAAAAAAAAGAAGAAGAAGGGAGGTTTTCCTACTTAGAATTTGGGGGCTTTTAATCTTCTTTTAGGGTTCCCGAGCATGAAATGAGGTGACAACTGCAAACCAGATTTGGCCAACATTGTTCGGCCAAATCCTTTCTGTAAAGTCGCCTGACCCCTGATGACACGTCGGCCCGGCGCGTACTGTGATCTCAGAACGCGTGAGGGGAATGAGAAGTGAGGGATTTATCAATAAAGTCTGGGCTGAGAGAAGCGCAATGGTTCATCTGTCAGTGGGAAGGGAACTTAAGTGTCATGCAGTTAAGGCCTGGATTATTTATTTTTTTTAATCTAACACAAAGATGAATATAAGACAGACATTTCATAAGTGATCATGAGATTTTCCATCATGATTTAAAAATATATATATATATTATGGATTGATCTATTGTCTTTTTGCATCGTTTTCTTACAGATTTTGCTTTTCTGGGTCAAAGCCAGCAGCCTTGTTGAGACTGCAGTGTGTGGTTCCCACTAGGAGACGGTGTGGGGCAATGTAAGATCAAGGAATGAGCTGCATGAAAAATGTTCACATATGCCACATGGCTGATAGGCTCTCATACATCACTGCTGGAAATATTCTGCCTCGTCACCAGTGGCGATGCCAGGGAGGGGCCCATAACTTCTCTGGCCATTAACCGGCAAACGTTTTTAAACGGAAGACGCATTTATTTATCTGCAGCCTTTTATGTGTTGCACCTGACTGGCTACAGGGCTGTTGTTTTTAACTCCACTCATTTGCTTTTGTCAGCTTCCCACAAATCTCTGTAGGACTCACTTGGAAGTCTTGGAAAACCATAATTTTATTTTTTCCCTGAGCTGCAACCAGTGGCTAACACCGCATAAAATGTCACAAATCAAACCCTGGGTTTTCTAATCGGTCATAACTGTAAGCATGTTTATGTCCAGCTTTGCTCTGTCGTTACACTGAGATTTTTATGCTGCTCTCAATATAAAATGGTCTTGGTGCCAAAGCAAATATTAAAAATGCTAATTTTTCCCCCCAGAAACAGAACAAGGATTTCATATATCCAGATTTTAAAGATTTTCAAGAGCAAATGTTTGCAGAACAGAGTTCAGATTAGTAGCGTTTAACTTTTTTTTCCCAAGATTTCAGAATTCAGTCAAGATTTGTTAAAAACACCGCTAAAATAGCTCCTGAATAATACTAATCAGAGTCTCAACTCAGATCAGCAGCTGGCCTCGTTGCACAATCATATTTTTTTACACTCCCCACTGACTGGACAACACAATAAACTGCAGAAAACCAGTGCAATCCCAAATGACACAAAACCTTTGTTTCACTTTTGTTGCCCCCTGGCAGAGTTGCACCCTGGGCTGTGAGCCAGATCGACCATATATAAAAACCCCAGGGTGTCTATAAATGTACTGCAACCACACCTCTACAGCTTTGGAGTGGTGGACATAGACCCCATCCCCACCAGCCTACTTACATGGTATACGGTTTAATGGTGCGTTTGATTTGTCTCAGAAGTTAGACCCAAGTTCAGCACGTTCCAGTTGCAAGTCGGAAATCCAGACTTGGTGGTTGTTGTGTTGCTAACTACTCCCAGCAAGACCAGCCAACAACGACATATTTTTCTGTTTCTGTAGAGTTTGGACTGAGATCCCCGACATCCAAAATGTCAGTGAATGGTTCATGCCTTTCACCATTGTAAATGTGCGGCAGCCACACTGAAGTCGAAGAAAGTTGAACACCTTTAAATTTTCCTGCTGGGAATCCAGATTTCAATAAGTTAATGTTGCATTTCTGACTTAGAAGCAGAAAATCCAACTTCTGAGCACAGAGACTACATGCCACAGATGTGCCACCCTGGGTTCATTAGTGGCCCCCATCTGGCCACCCTCTTGAGGGCCTTTTTGGATCTTTACATACACCCAGTGTTAACCAGTAGGACACCTTCAAACAACAAATCTGCGACTTTTATGTGTCGTCAGCTCCCCTCACTATTCTTCGCAGGGCCGTCTTGTGAGTAAGTCAGAAATCTCCCGAGCTCTGATCTGTTTTTGAGGATCCATTTTCTTATTTGTTCCAACAGCCAGCACCACAGGGTGCACCCCACAGCTCCCGCCTTAAATGCAGTGGATTCAACAGAGGCAGTGGCGACCCTATGAATAGCCTCCCACCCCAACTCCAGTGGCCAGTCAATCTTAAACGGATATTTCAGATGAATGTGAGTGGAGAGGAAAGGTCAATATACAGTGTTTATATATGACCATCTAACTAACTTTTAGAGCAACTTTTGAATGCTCACTCCCCCACACTCTTATATATTAAAAGTGTATAGTAAAAGTCATGCAATTCTATTATGACTTTAGTTTTTTGTGCCATTTAATGATCACTTTCTTGAAAGACATTGTAGAGAAGCCCCTGCTTACCTGCTTTAACAGAGCAGTGGATGTGAGCCTTCGACTCATAGTAGACCCAGTCGAATCCGGCTTCCACGGCAAGCCTGGACAGGGTGCCGTATTTGCTCTTGTCTCTATCCGAGGTGGTGATGTCAACGGCCCTGCCCTCGTAGTGCAGGGACTCGTCAAAGTGGTGCCCGTCCTCGTCCCAGCCCTCCGTGACCCGGAGCTTCACCCCGGGCCACTGGTTCATCACAGAGATGGCCAGCGAGTTCAGCTTGTCTTTGCACCTCTGCGGGAAAGTAGACGTCAGGTAAATCACCTGAAATGCAGGTCATTCGAATATGGTGAAATGAGGCCATTCTTTGTCATGCTGTTTCCACAGAATAATGCTTCCACACTTTCTCCATCATACACCCGCTTGCTTTTTCCTACAGTAGCAGTGAAAGATGGAACATTTGGACTCAGTTAAGCGTCTCCATTCCCCCCTGAATCCACGGATTCTCTCAGCTGTGCTGAAACGCTGCAGCTCTGGATCCTGAGCTTGCATTTCTCAGTGTGAGCAGCAGCGTCAGAGGGCACAGCTCGGGTAAGAAAGCTGCTCATGAAATATGGATAAAGCACTGCATTCGCTTCACTGGCCCTATATCATATGGGTCTTTGCTTTCTGGAAGGTGCGCGGACCGTCACCCCCCTTTCCTATAAAAAAAAAGGGGCCATCTGAACAATATTATTACATTATAAATGCACAAGTTAATGTTGTTTGTTTGCTTTCGATAAATAATTGATTCTGGAGGTGATATGAAGTTGATCTTTCTGTAGAATGTGTGTGCGCACACTCAGGGAAGATGCTTGGCCCTCTCCAGGACAACTATTCTCAATATGTCAAATAAAACATCACAAAGAGTCCTTTCAGACACAGGGTGGGGGGAAACGTCCCTTATTCCCCTTCTGTAAAGTCCTGGAAAACGTGACCTGCCTCCTTAAGTGGAGGTGTTATTAGTTTGCTGACTGACAGACCCGTAAAATATCAGAGGAGCCTTATTATTATGGACAGCACAAGATTTTCGAGGCTTCACACGGAATTTCACTTTATTCTGTGTTATATAGGGGCGACTCATTTGCAGGATGCGATTAATAAAAACCATTTAACGGTGATGGTGGTGGTGATGGTGGGAGGGGGGGGGGCAGCAGAGTGGGGATTGTCGGAGTCAAGAGCCGTAAAGGCTTGAACCCTGTTTATTAATTCATCAGGTCGTGTGCCGCAAATCAAGCCAAATTCTGCTCAACCACCATGCATGAAGCAGAGCCCAGCGGGGAGCCTTGCAACCCTGCGCTCTTGCGCTCCGGAGGGGTGAGTTGTTCAGCAGCCCGCCTCTTAATCTATTTTCACAAATGATTTGGTTAGAGGAAACACTTATCAGCTACCTGTCAGTGCAAACAAGCCCGAGAGCGCAACTCACTTACACAGAGAGTCACACCGTATAAATATACACATTACCAGCGGTTTAATCCACCAACCAGAGTTAAGTCAAAATAGGAAACGAATCAAAGAGACAGATTAACTTGTTAAGTTGGGAAAATAGCAGACAGTCCACAGAGAAAGATCGGGACGCACTCCTCTCCGTTTATTTCTTACAAGACATTTGGGTATCACCGACAAAGCTGCCAGACTCGGAACTTTCCTGGTAGGGGGTTGGACCACCTTCCCCGTGCGGTTCTATTTCGGTCATAGGTGGACTTCAGTGAACTGATTTATTAAATTTGATACAGCACAAATCTCTCAGAGCTACTGATTGCGCCTTTAGAGCGGAATATATAGTTTCTAACCCGTAAGGCAGCAGAGAGAAACTGCGGTTTCGTGCGTAAAGTTGTGCGCGTCAAGGCGCGCAAACCTACGGAACAAGGTAAACAAAGCTGGTAAATCGTCATGCATAAGGCTTGTGCCACCTGCAGCCACTATCCCTCTGTAAGGGGTAACGTGCCTCCATCCTACATTTTCACGTGATGTCAATGGGAAAAGACGATCTGTTACTTGGACTCTAAAGAGGACCAAACAGTTTAACGTGTGCTCTAAGTCAAATTGAGGACGCCTTGGAACTTCTCAAAATAAGACATGGGTGCAACACGCACTTCAACAAAATACCACCATATTGCAGAAATATACGACACATTTATACTTCTGGTAGTGTTTACCACTTTCCTATCCCCGCGTGTTTAAATCTATTCCAGAAACAACACTAATTTTCTATTGACGATGGAGACAAACAACCTCCAAGTTCATCCTCATGGCTCGACTCTGGAAATAAGACATCCACCCAGGCCTGTAATTTCCTAATCCCCATCTTTTGGGAATTTACAAGTATCTGATAGAAAGAACGAGAGAGGGGGGACATGTGGAGAAGGGCTGAGACCGCACGCACGCAGTGAATATTTCATCGGAGCTCATACATGGTGCAAGGAGCGAGTTCAGGGACTCCAGCGCGCCACCGTCGCCACCATCACTACCGCCGTCGCATTTTTGTTCTCGCTGCGGCGATATCACATCAAAGGCGCCTGCAGTGTGGTTTTATAATTCACCATGTTCTTGTAGAGCTGAAAGTAAGAAGAGAAGCGGCATGCTGCAGACCTGGAGACGGGAATCGCAATAGGATCTGCCGTCATTCGTGCAAAAAAATAAAAAAACGAGAAATAAAAACGCGCAACCGGTCCACGTCCAATGGATCCCCACCCTTTAAGAAATGCAACATCTTTCTCTGCACCCGCTGTGCGCTTTACGAGACAGCTAAATAACACAATCCAGTTGTGGGAAGCGTCTGAAGCGCATCACCCAGAGGACACAACAATCTCCTTAATCCAGAAACATAAAGAGTCACTGAATGTATCTGAGTGAGGCTTGATTTGAGAGTCTCATTGAGATACAAATATAGATATGAGGAGATAAGAGGTGGCGGTGGTGGGGCATTAATATTTCAAATCCACTGTCACAATAATGAAGGCCGAGTGTCCTGACTGTCCGCCTGCACATCACTCTTCCAGCTGGATTTCTATAGCAGAAAGTCCCAGGCTGGCGCATCAGAGTGCATCCGGATTTATAGTGAAGTTAAAAGGCTCAGTGTGAAGAGTTCAGACTTCATCTAACGTGCGCAATCAGCCTGACAGGGAGGCTGTTGCAGTGCGCGGCGATGGTGGTGGTGGTGGAGGAGGAGGAGGAGGAGGAGGAGGAGGAGGAGGAGGAGGAGGAAGAAAATAAAAAAAATATTCAGTGCGCTTACCTGAGTCATCATCCTGTCGGCTCCTGTGTTCTCCTCATCCTTGAAGATGATGTCTGTGTTATAATTGGGAGTGAGCTCTTTAAAGCGCTCGGAGTTCCGTGTGATCTTGCCCTCGTATCTGCCGCTCGCCCCCAGGGTCTTCTCCGCCACGTTGGGGATGAACTGCTTGTACGCCAGAGGTGTCAGTTTCTTGGGGTGTCTCCTCCTGCCGTAGCCCCTGCCCGGTCCGCATCCCACCGCGGAGGACACCAAGGACAAGCAGATGAGAGCGACAGAAGCGATTCTGGTCCAGCGCTGATGCATGTTCAAAATAAAAAAGAAAAGATCTAAAAAAAAAAAAAAAAAAGAAAAGAAAAAAAACGAATCACCACTGCTGCTGCTGCTGCTGCTGTCTTGTCTCAGCCGCCGATGTCCTTGTCTCCTCTCTTCTCCTTCTTTTTCCGCCTGCGTCTCTTGGTCTCTTACCGCGGCAGGTGCGGGAATGAGCGCCTCAGACTGATGGTAATAACGGGGCACATCGAAAGAGGATAAAAAAAAGAAAAGTAGCGAGAGAATTAAAAGCCACGGGATCTCTGGTTAAAACTGCAGCCGCTTGTGTGAGCCGGGCGCTTTTACTGCTTTGTATTATAGCAACGATCTATAGCAGGGGTGGGACTTAATTGGCTCGCCTAACCCTCCTGATGTTATCCCACTGAAAAAAAGGAAAAAACAATCTGGAAAAAAAAAGGATTTCTCCCACCTTACGGGTAGTCTCCCCTTCATGGACGACGCGAGCTCCTCCTCCATGGGAAAACATCAATTATGAACCAAAGCGTCTCCAACCCTCCCGCTTTCCAGCTTTTCCACAGCAGAGGGAGAAACTTGCAAAGTGCAGGAGATCTGAAATCAGTGCAAGTTGTCCCCCCCCCCTCCCGTGTGCGCCGGGGCAACTCTCCGCATGGAAACACTCGCGGACGCGCAGTGCGCATATCTGTGTTGGATGACTTGGCAGTGATCCGTGTCCAGCGAGAATGACGTTCAAAAAAGACACGAAGTAAAATAGAAAGCTTTCTTGGGTCTGAAACAAACTGACTTGGTATTCCCTTTGTAAAAAAGAAAAAAAATGCTCAAACCTGCGCAAAATATTCTTGGAAACACTTTTAGATGATGTAAAGTCCGGTACAGCCATTCTAATTTATGGTTTTGATACAAATAAAAAAAAATCACTTAGTCCAAAAGTTTTCCAAAGAATGACAGCATAGCATTGCACTCTCCATGCACTAATTCTGTGGCCCATTTTACCCATTAAAGCAACAGGACAGAGTGACAATAAAATAATAGATTATGTTTTAGAGACTATTGAAAAACAAATGAGTGGCATAAAACTCCAGATGTAGACAGAATGAGCGCGTCTGATGAGCAGATGAGGCTGTTTGGTATTTAAAACCCCAGAATCAACCAAATGATCTCTACTCTGTTTCACTCGACCAATCCAAAAATAAAGGAAGGAATAAAGGAAGGAACATAATACATGGCTTTAATTCTTCTACAAATAAAAATCTGTAAACCGGTATGGGGGTCTTCACAGGTATGTCTCTCTTGCCGTAGATTCTTAGTTAGACTTAAATCCAGACCGAGCCCTTCTATCAGCTCTAGCTGTGTGATTTTGGTTGATGTCCTGCAGGAAGGTGAACCTCCGGCCCCAGCCTCGTGCCTTTTACAGACCAGCTTCCTTCCTGGACTGTCCTGCATTCAGCTCCATCCACCATCAACTCTCAGCACCTTCTCTGTCCCTACAGCATGATGCTATCTGTCTAGAGCACCCCGTTCCACATGTCTGCTGGTTCTACACGTGTCGTGGCAAACAAAATCTTTTCTCACGGTTCTCTTGGCACTCTACTTAACGGCTGTTTTTGTGGAGAGCATGATTCAAGGTTTTGTTCTAATCGTTCTGTCCGCTCCTTGGTCTTCATGATGCTGTTTGTTCACCGAAGTTCTCTCACAAACCTCCGGAACCTTGGTAGAACAGCTGCATTTATAATGAGATTAAATGACCCAGGGATGAATATACATTTATTAGTTGGGGACACTATTTTATTTAGGGGTATCTGACTAAAGGCTATTTAATGCAATTGCACGGCACAATCTTTAGAATTGTAGTTGGCATGCTTTGTGCTGGTATGTGACATCAAATCTCAATGAAATACCTTGAAGATTCTGGATGTAATATGACAGATTGTGGAAAGGTCCAAATGGGTATAACTCTCACTGAATGGTGAAGTCATATGTTACGTAGGTCAGCGCTGTCGGACCAAAACCCTTTCTACATTCGAGGCACAAGCAGACAAAAACAGATATTTAAAACAGTTTCAGGGATTGAAAAAGCAAAGCAAAACCTGATTTGTCTGATAACAAAGAGTAAGTACAGGCAGAAGGCTGCTTTGTGGCCAACTCTGGCTCTCATCGCACAGACTGCGTGGCACGTTTGCTCTGAAGTGAGGACAGATACAGCGGCCTTCGGTGTGGCTTCAGTCTCATTAAAGCGCGCTCTGGCTGACCTCCAGGCTGCTGTTGTTCAAGCCTGTGCCAGGCTTGTGGGAACCAGAGGAGGCAAGACTACCTGCTGCTCAATGAGATCGCGATCATCAGTTCCTGGCCAAAAGATGGCTGGTGCACCTGGCACGCTGCTTTATAACCCTTAAGCTCGTCCAGCGGTGGATTGCAGTTTTTTGTTTTTGTTTTTTTTCGATGGATGCTCTCAAGATGCCCTCCTCAGCAGCTGATTCCGCAGACGTCCTTATGCAATGCTTGCCAGTACCCTTGAGCGGTACCAGAGGCCGTGGGCCACCCTGGGTCAGAGAGTCGGTTCGGGTGTCAGGTGGGACCTGACATGCCACATGCATGTCTAAAACTCGCAGAGATGAGCCTTCCGGTAGACCTCAGAGGTCTCATGCAGCACAAGTAATCGCGAAAAAAAAAAAAAAAAGGCTGTCAGGCAAAATAAAGCTCACAATAAGGTGAACGCTGCAGGCCAAAGAGGGTTCTTTGTAAATTAAGTGAGTGACAAAACGTGATGCCGAATCAAATGAATTATGGAGAAATTGCGATGAATAATGCAACCAAGAGAGCAAGCAGCACTGATGGGTTTGAACTTGAGTTTCTCCCACAGAGGAAACCAAGAATCTCTCAGCCAGACCTGGGGCAGAGAGTATTGGCAAACATTACTCCTCAGTGTTTGGGTCTGGTCTAAGCAAGGAGGCAAATGGGTGGAGCTTGAAGCTAAAACCAAAGGAAATCTCTGCAGACAGATTAGACGGTAAAGATCTGACAAATGAGAACTACTGGAGATATTTTCCTTTCTTGACCTGTGAAACAAATGTAAACAAACTTTTGAGATCAAGGTCTTGACATTAGATTGCGTTTTAAAAGCATTCATACCCTTTTTAATTTTCCACATTTTGTCACGTTAGAGCCTCAAACTTCAGAATATTTTATTGTTTTTTTTGTGTAATACACCAACAGAAAGCATTGCATGACTAGAGAGTGGGAAAAAAATGATACGTTGTTTTAGATTGTTGTTGACTAATCAAAACTTGAAAAACTGAATACTTTTCAGCCCTTTTTACGCTCTTACGCCGAATAAACTCCTGTAAACAGACGGATCGCAGATAAAGTTCTGGAGACTATTCAAGGGGAGTTAGGTTATAAAATAGGATCCCATGAATTAAACATCTCACAGAGCACTTTTTAACACATATTTCAAAAATGAAAAGAAGAGGGCAAGTAAGCCAAGAGGCTCATAGTGACTCTGGAGGGGCTGCAGGGATGTACAGCTCAGGTAGAAGAATCTGTTTAGAGGACAGCCATTTGTCACGCGCTCCACAAATCTGGCCTTGATGGAGAAGAGGCATTGTTAAAAGAGATCAGTAAAGGCACAAAATAAGGAGTCTAGTTTGCAGTTCTGCACCAGCTGTATAGGGGATACAGTGAAGAAGGGGCTCTGCACATTGCCCTAAACGGGCCATCCCTACGTTGAAACATGGCGGCGAAAGGACCTGGCACCAGGAACGCTACTCCCCAGGTAAATTGCTTTTTTAAAACCCTGAGAATTTTACATATTTACATTCATGCTCATGTTAGATATGACAGCAAAATAGCAAAAGGAAGTTCCAGGTTATGAAATAGTTCCTAAGGGTTTCAGGTCGTTACACAATTCATATTAAGAAGTCAGAGGAATGTGATGCCTTTCCCACTGAGGCACAGAGCAGCCAGTCAGGAACTACATTTAGCATTTTTTACATCTCCAGTAAAAAAAAAAAAAACTCCAGACTTCACCTGCACTGCTACCTGCTCAGAGAAATACTCGCCTCTCTTACAAATGCCTTCCTTTTAAAATCCTCCCTCTTCATCTTGACACTCAAAGGAGTTAATAGATATGCCGTTGCTAAGACCAAATCCCCGCCCACGTTTGATTTCTCGAACCACAGTCCCGATCAAGCACGAGCTAGATGCAACCAGGAGTGTTTGATGGAGTTTAACCAGAGTAAGTCCCCCCAATTACTGCTTAAAGCCTCCTCCTGTCTGAATGTTTTGTAACATTGTTAGACGGATTAGGGCTGCGGAATAATCACGCACAAAACATTTAAGCAGTGTCAGGCTGCTGTGGTGTTTTCCCTTCGCTGCAAATAGGGTTTCCTTTCTTCCAGTCCATCGGAAAGCCTGCCCCACCGCAACTCATTGTGAGTTTTTCTCGCTCACAGGTGGGGTCCGCATTCAGGCCTTTATCCTGTTTTGAACATTTGACAAACAGTGTGCAACACAGACAGGTAGCAATCAATCCCATGGACATGCGTCCTCTTTTGTCCCAGCAATAAAGTCTGAATGGTCTCCCCCTCAATGGTTTATTTAAGTTGCACGCATAAAGCATTACGTGGAGGCAGAGAGTAACAATTCAGCTCAACAGATACAGGTGCCCTCGAGCTAATCTATCAGCCACAATGGAAATTTCACAATACAGTATCTGGAATCACAGCCCTCAGCGTGCTCCGGAGTCTGTAAAGGCATTTTATTTGCACTCTCCAGCCGCTCCCAATACTTAAACATTAAACGCCAAGGCTAGACAGGCAAAACCACTTTGAACTGCAGGGCAGGGTGAACTGCGAGGGAGGGGAGGAAGAGCTGAGAGAGCACAGAGTAAAAGGGGGCTGGTGTTTGAGCTCCAGGTGAGTCAATGCAATGCCTTTTGCAATGGTGACGGAGAAGGGAGGGACCACTCGTGTCTGTGTTTTTAGATGTGACTGTGTTTCCTTACCAGACAATGTAAACAAGATTTTATTATTATTTCTTGACCTTGCATTAAAAGGGCATATTTCATCATCTTTTGAAGCTAGAAAACACCAAAAAAAAAGTATTAAACACGGATAAACCCAATTATTCCATTAGAAAAGTGGATAAGTACATTTAAAACACACTTTGGAAAACAGGAAGGCATTACCATATATGGATGATGCTTCTGTAACAGCATCATCTCAAATATTTCCACAGTAATCACAAAACAGCTTGTTTTCTTGACAGTACGGACCTCTCTAACTGTAATATGTAGACTAGAGGCTGACATTTTTTCGGGAGCATTAGTAAAGATCAAATGATTGCGACGGTACAGGATTAAATATCGATGGGAGCAGACGGGAGCGGGAGCAAACCAATAGGAGGTAAAATAAACTAGGATCGATGCCCAAAAAATAAAATAAAATAGAAAATTTAAAAAATCAAGTGCAAGTCAAAAGAACTACATGACCCAAAAGCCAACAGTGTTTCTGATCTATGTTTTCCACCCGCGTTCCAAAACCAGCAATGGAGGGAGCAACCGCTAGTGGTGAACTCGACCTGGAAAAGTTGGATTTGCAAAGAAAGTCAGAAGTAAGGACTTGTCTATTAAACTCACAGAGCTGACTGAAAAGTTTCAAATATTAACAAACTTCACGAGAGTTGAATGTCACGGTGTTAACATTCAGTACCCTGCTTGTAAATTGTGTTTCCTGGACTCATTATCCAAGAATGTGTTTAATGTTCGATGAATGTATTGGTTCTGATAGCAAACCCTAATTAGTTTGTGGATATTTTCTTGCAAATGGACAAATACTAATATTCTTGTATATTCAACATTTTCTTTTGCAAAACTGAGTTTTGTAAACCATTGAGGTACATTATCAAAATTCTGAAAATAATGCATTTATTCACTTTTTTTTAATTGAGTATAGATCTCTTGCTAGGTGCATTTTTCTTTAGTTTCAGCAATTTGAAACATAAAAGTAACTTTATTGTTCAAAGGAAACAATTACTTAATAAATTTGTAAAAGGCAACATTGTACATTTAGTTTATTCAACTAAGTTAGGGACGGTCCTTGTTTGTTGCTTTTATTATTTATTTATTATTCCCTTTACTTTAACTGGCTTTTACTACAGCTAAAAACACAATCAGTTAAGCCAGAAGACTTAATGAAGACAACAAGAATGGGAGTGGCACAGTAGCAGGAGTCATTCTGAATGGGAGCGGGATGGGAGTGGGTGTAATTTTACCAGGAGTGGGATGGGACAGGAGTGAAAATCCACTCCTCTGTCACCCTCTAATGCAGACTGGAGCGTAGCACAATTCAGACCATTGCTATGAATTATCTCAAACAGGGCGTCAACAGCCAGACCACTTAAGCTACTGCTGGTGTAATTTGTAATCACAACATTTGGAGTTGTAAAATGCTTTCTTTCACCAATAATTAGCTTTAGCAGCATAATTTTTCTGTGTCTGGGCCAAATGATGGGATTTAAGGAGAATATATTTGTTTTGCAGCAGCTGTCTGATTTCCTTCCTTTACAACCAGTATAGGTGTAGCACAATACACCTGTCCTGGATTCCTGTCCCAGCCTTTGGACCTTTGCTGCATGTCTTTATCCTGTCTCTCAACCCATTTCCTATCAGTTTACTGTCAAATAAAAGCCATTAGTGCCAAAAAACCCAAAACATATTATAATTACAGTTTAGTGATTGTATAAGGACAAATTAACCACAAAGCTAAAATGTATTAGCCAAAGTACTGTATAAAAAAATCCACCCTTACTCCTTTTACAGTATTTAAGGATCCTAGACAGCCAGGTATGGTTTGTCTAGCAAACAGTTTCCAGTGACTAACATCAATTGTGACCACTTTTAGAAATGGAAGCACACTGACTGCTCATCTAAAGCATTTAAGCTTGTGTGATACATAACGCCAAGGAGCAATAGCCCTAGAGAAGCAGCTATGGTTGCAGTGCAATCTGTGATGGGTTGTAATAACATGTAAAATAAAACTGAACCCCCGCATGAATGTGTAGCACTCTATGTTCTGCACGTTATCAATCCGGGATTGTTCCTATCGAATCCGTTTGGCGGAAAGGAGCAGAACTCTCTGAGCTGATTGGGTGAAGCGACACTTAGTGCCCGCCTACCAAAGGTTGCTTTTAGCGAATCACGGTATCAAATGAAAACATAAGCAGCAGACATCAAACCACAAGAAGGTAAGCTAGTCAAGCCACTTCTTGCCTTTCTTTTATCAAAGATGAAATTGTGGATTCTTAAAAACTAAATGTGATAGCAGTTACGCATACGTCATCCTGCGCTGCATCGTTATGTCCCGCCTTAAACCATAATACTGCAACGTGATTGGCCCGAACCGTTTTTGGTGCGGACACAAACGGTTGAAGCTGCCGCGGTAAAGGGTGGATTTGTTTGTGAACATGCAAATACCGAGAGAATTCATCTTGCAGGCAAGGTTACATGAAAGCAGTCAGGGCAAGGCAGGGAAATCCAAAAAGCGTGGTTGGGGTCAGAAACGTGGTAAACAGGCATGAAGAAACGCTGGACATGTACTTGCAAGTAGGTTTCAATAAGTTGATGCTGTCTTGCTGTCAGAGGAGAGTTTATAAAGGGGAAGGAACAGGTGTGTAGGGGAAACCTGAGAAGTCCAGACAAGTAGAGGGATAAAGACAGTAGGCAGGCCAGATCATGACAATCAAGGGATATTGCTGCATCCTCTAAACCTGAGTGTGATTGAATGCACTGGACTGTTTATGTTATGATCGTGAATCAGGCAAACCCAGTATTCAAACCCAACAAGTGAGGTTAAGGCAAAAAACAGGATTTTAATAATGAAAACAGGAACAGGCGAGCTCAATAGTCAAAAGGGCAGTCCAAAATCCGGTACACAAAAAGCAGTCCAAAATAGGCAGAGGTACAGACAGGGCAAAGCAAGCTCGGATAACCATAGGACAGAAACTAGTCGGTAAACCGGTAAATCAGTCAGACAGGGCAGGAAAAACAGATCAGGGAACAGGCTGGCTCAGAATCAAAAAGGCTCTCGGGTTATCGTCAACAGGTCAATCAGAATAAAGAATGCTGGAACTAAACTCACCGTGGCTCGTTAATGATCTGGCAGATTGCAGAGGTTTGTGGCAGGACTATATAGGGGAGTGAACAGGTGAACAGGAGTGAAGACTAATTATAAGTGAGCAGGTGGATCT
Organism: Fundulus diaphanus; assembly: GCA_037039145.1. Lineage (NCBI taxonomy): Eukaryota > Metazoa > Chordata > Actinopteri > Cyprinodontiformes > Fundulidae > Fundulus > Fundulus diaphanus. The sequence goes on along the minus strand of CM073137.1, from coordinate 18,503,711 downwards.
AATCAAGGCAAGAAAGCTGACAAATTGCTGAGGGGAGACCAAACAGAACTGATAAAGTGACAGGTGGAAAACAGGTAACCTAAACAGAACAACATGTCTAAAACAAAACCAAACAAGACCCCAAAAGCAGAAACTTAACTAATAAATCTGATAACATAAACCAAGACAAAACCCAAATCGTGACAGAACCCCCTCCTCAAGGCCGGATTCCAGACGGCCTCAGAAACAAAACAGACTAGCTCGGGTGGGTGGAGGGAGGTACAGGACGGAGGGCTAGAATCAAATAAATGTCCAAATAAAAACTCAAACAAAACAAGACGAGTCAAGTTCTCAGGCGGGCGTCCAGGAGGACGGCCCCGACGAGTCAGGTTCTCAGGCGGTCGTCCAGGAGGACGGCCCCGACGAGTCAGGTTCTCAGGCGGTCGTCCAGGAGGACGGCCCCGACGAGTCAGGTTCTCAGGCGGTCGTCCAGGAGGACGGCCCCGACGAGTCAGGTTCTCAGGCGGTCGTCCAGGAGGACGGCCCCGACGAGTCAGGTTCTCAGGCGGTCGTCCAGGAGGACGGCCCCGACGAGTCAGGTTGTCCGGCGGACGTCCCGAAGGACGGCCTCGGTGTGTCAGGTTGTTCGGCGGACGTCCCGAAGGACGGCCTCGGCGTGTCAGGTTGTCCGGCGGATGTCCCGAAGGACGGTCTCGGCGTGTCAGGTTCTCCGGCGGACGTCCCGAAGGACGGTCTCGGCGTGTCAGGTTCTCCGGCGGACGTCCTCGGCGTGTCAGGTTCTCCGGCGGACGTCCTCGGCGTGTCAGGTTCTCCGGCGGACGTCCTCGGCGTGTCAGGTTCTCCGGCGGACGTCCTAGGCGTGTCAGGTTCTCCGGCGGACGTCCTAGGCGTGTCAGGTTCTCCGGCGGACGTCCTAGGCGTGTCAGGTTCTCCGGCGGACGACCTCTGTGAGACAGGTAATCCGGCGGGTGTCCTGAAGGACGGCCCCGGTTAGCAACGATGTCCGGCGGCCGGTGGCGGAGCAGGTCTCTTATAGGCCGGCGGCGGAGCAGGTCTCTCATAGGCCGGCGGCGGAGCAGGTCTCTCATAGGCCGGCGGCCGAGCAGCAACCTCGGGGACCGTCGGTAGAACCGGACCCTCAGGAACCGACGTCTGGAGAGAGAAAGAACAGAACCTGCCGCCGGACTAAAGGCTGGAGACAACGCCGGACTAAGAGCTAGAAGAGAGGCCTGGTTAAAGAGTTCAGGAGGCGTCTGGCTACAGAGTTCAGGAGGCGCCTGGCTACAGAGTTCAGGAGGCGCTTGGCTACAGAGTTCAGGAGGAGCCTGGCTACAGAGTTCAGGAGGAGCCTGGCTACAGAGTTCAGGAGGAGCCTGGCTACAGAGTTCAGGAGGAGCCTGGCTACAGAGTTCAGGTTCAGTCGGCCCCTGGCTACTGGCTTCAGGTTCAGTCGGCCCCTGGCTACTGGCTTCAGGTTCAGTCGGCCCCTGGCTACTGGCTTCAGGTTCAGACGGCCCCTGGCTACAGGCTACAGGTTCAGACGGGGCCTGGCTACAGGCTACAGGTTCAGACAGGGCCTGGCTACAGGCTACAGGTTCAGACGGGGCCTGGCTACAGGCTACAGGTTCAGACGGGGCCTGGCTACAGGCTACAGGTTCAGACGGGGCCTGGCTACAGGCTACAGGTTCAGACGGGGCCTGGCTACAGGCTACAGGTTCAGACGGGGCCTGGCTACAGGCTACAGGTTCAGACGGGGCCTGGCTACAGGCTACAGGTTCAGACGGGGCCTGGCTACAGGCTACAGGTTCAGACGGGGCCTGGCTACAGGCTTCAGGTTCAGACGGGGCCTGGCTACAGGCTTCAGGTTCAGACGGGGCCTGGCTACAGGCTTCCGGTTCAGGAGACCCCGGGCTACAGGCTTCAGGTTCAGGAGGCCCCGGACTACAGACTTCAGATGCTCCCAGACCCTTTAACACCCAGAACCTCATCAATAACCCTTCCAGAACCTCCGACAAAGACAGTTTGGTCAGCCACTTGGGAAATTGGCTGTCAAGCCAAAGATGAGGGGGTAAGAGCTTCCGAAGAGGTCCAGGGGCCTCTAAGTCTCCATGGGGCTCTGGGTGCTTGTCTTCTCGGCGAGGCCCCCGACGGAGCTTGTCGTTCGGGCGAGGGCCACGACGCCGCTTGTCGTCTGGGCGAGGGCCACGGCGCCGCTTGTCGTCTGGGCGAGGGCCACGGCGCCCAGTGTCCCGATGAGCCCCCGAGTTGCGGCCTGAAAGAGGGCTCGTCTGAAACCCCTCATCGTGGGCCTGTGGTAGACCCTCCTGGGTTCCCACGTCGCATACTGGCGGCGGACCCTCCTGGGTTCCCACGTCGCAGACTGGCGGCGGACCCTCCTGGGTTCCCACGTCGCAGACTGGCGGCGGACCCTCCTGGGTTCCCACGTCGCAGACTGGCGGCGGACCCTCCTGGGTTCCCACGTCCCAGACCGGCGGCGGACCCTCCTGGGTTCCCACGTCGCGGGCCGGCGGCGGACCCCCCTGGGTTGCAGCGTCTCGGGCCGGCTGCGGACCCTCCTGGGTTGCAGCGTCTCGGGCCGGCTGCGGACCCTCCTGGGTTGCAGCGTCTCGGGCCGGCTGCGGACCCTCCGGGGTTGCAGCGTCTCGGACCGGCTGCGGAGCCTCCGGGGTTGCAGCGTCTCGGGCCGGCTGCGGAGCCTCCGGGGTTGCAGCGTCTTGGGCCGGCTGCGGAGCCTCCGGGGTTGCAGCGTCTTGGGCCGGCTGCGGACCCTCCGGGGTTGCAGCGTCTTGGACCGGCTGCGCAGACAGTGCTGCCTTATAGCTGCCGGAGGCCGGCACT